>WNLN01000363.1:0-28945 GCA_021347865.1 Sarocladiaceae sp. CBMAI 1973
ATACATTGTGTCAGTTGTAGCTCTAACATGGCCCATCTCAGTTCGACCTTAGTTTCACATCTTTTTCATTTAAGTCCAGAACGAAATGGAAAGATACGAAATCGAACGTGCCAACTCGCAGGTCAACGGATTATTCTGACTCCTTCCAATTGTATCTCAGCTGATAGTGGCAGCCTCAACAGTTCGTCAATCGCTCGAAGTGCCGACTACTCCGGTCCACAACGCCGACAGGGATACCCTTACCTCAACCCGCAGGACAACTCATCAAGTCTCAGTTCGCGCCATCCCTCATCTTCAGCCTAAGACGAAGGATGCATTCAGGGTGAGCATGACATCAATCCAGCTTAAGCGAAGTCAACGACGATGCATTGACTAATGCCCGTCATTGATCTCATGCAGTAGAGCGTGTAACCGAATCGGGCAACTACGGTCACTAATGCATCATCATCGTGGGGACTGAAGCATGAAGAAACGTAAATCAAGTCTATGGTGCTCTATGTCCCCGTCATCATCGTCATCATGTCGTCGTTCATGCCGATTACATCGATCCTCCCGCGGAAATCCGCCAACAAAGAAGACAATGGTCTAAGTGGTATCCAAGGCTGTCCGTCCAGCGTTTTCGCACGTCCCAGCCATAAGCATGTTCGTGAGATCCATTTTGGTGAAGTGGTGTCGTAGATGTAGCGAATAGATGCACCGTGTAAGTCATGTGGCTGTAGCCAAACAGTCGTGTCTCAGTTGGAAAGAATCAGGGGTAAGTCGACTCGATCTCCACGACCTCAATGTCAAAGTACGGCAGCTCGTGAGCCAGGGCCAGACCGGCGGCGAACCTGCGCTCGTCCTCGCTCGAGTCAGGCTCATCGAGCTCATCGATGCGTGGCGCCGGAGGGTCCTGGAAGAGAAGGCTCGTGCGGTGCAGCCGCTTGCGCATGCGGCGAGCGCTGGATGGAAGCTCGCCGGCGTCGGCGGTGCTATCGCCTTCCGAGTCGCCGCTCATCTCGCTGTGCGTGCGCTTACCGAGGCTGCTGGACATGCTGACGCGCCGTATACGCTTGAGCTCGGCCTGCCGCTTGTAGAAGGCGACCTCGGCCGAGTCGCGGCTGATGGACGACGACGACGAGCTCGAGGTGGACTCGTCGTCCGACGCCTCGTTACTGCAGTTGAGCCTGCGCAGGTGGTCCAGGACGTTGCTGTCCAGCTCGGGCCTCGTCCTGGAGCGACTCCTGTTGGAGTCGATGTCGTTTGGGAAGAGGATGTCGAGGCCCTCGTAGTCGCTGTCCATGTGGTCGATCTCCTCCACCACGAGCTCCGCCGCCAGGTGACTCGCCGTGACGTGCACAGAGTCGTCGTCTGAGGAGTCCGACTCCGAGTCAGGCTGGCGGCACTGCAGCTCCTCTGCCTCTGACTGCTCCGGACTTGACCCCGCGTTGGGTTCGGCGTGCAGGCTCGATCCCACGGACCCCGATTCATCATCTGCGTCGGACGACGAGGATGCGGAGCGTGGGCTCAGTTCCCCGGGCCCGAGCCTGGGCTGGTAGCTGAACAAGTGGTCATGGCCGAGGGGGCGGATGTTGGCGTCTGCGAGTCCTGGCAGGTGAAAGTCGTGGAACGGTGGAGGCTGGTGGCGCGGTTTGTGACTGGACTTCCGGGCGGTGTCCGGCGATGTGGTGGGGGTTTCGGGCGGTGATGTCGGGTCGGCGGTGACTGGCGACTCGCGCTGGGCGAGCTTGAGGTTTGGCGTTGACGGCCGCCGCCTCAGGTGCCTGTTCCTCGCCATCGGTGAGTGCTGGCGGCGGTTCGGCGGTGTAGACGGCGCTGACCCCGGTCCTGTGCCGGCTCGTCTGCTTCTACGGGAGGATTGACCGCCGCTGGACGGCGTCGGTGACCGTAGCCTACTGAAATATCACACCCGGTATTTTGATCCCACGATTCGATAATCAAGAAAGAAGAAAATCCCAGAATGCACGAAAAGAGATCGATTCACCCGTGGCCTGCCGATGTGGGGTAACGGTCGCTGTCGCTGCTGCTGCTGTGCAGATGCTGCGTCCTCTGGCGCGGGGGTCACTCCAGCGGTCGGTGGTGAGCCGGTGCCAGCAGCGCAGTGCAGGACAAGCTGCTTGAGGGCTATGCAGGATGCAGGACGGCTGGTCTGGGTGAATTGGCGGTGACACTTCCCCGAGGTGAGAGCGTGAGATGAGATGGCACAGTACGGATGAGATGAGAGCGAGCAGCCTCAGTATATCGGCCACAGACTAGTCGCAGGCGGTTCTATGAAGGTGGTGCGGTTTCTAAGGGTGGTCATGATAGAGGTGGTGGTAGTGTCGGAGGGTGTGGCGGCGGTGCGGTGAGGGTGACAGTTGGACCCCGGACCGTGGACTTGTGGGCTGCCCGATGTGGAGGGCGGACGGCAGATTGACAGGCGCGAGGGCGGTGGATTGCGTTGAAACAGCGCACGGATGTTGATTCCAGCGTTGTGAGAAGGGATGAAGAATGAGGCGAAGGGAGTCATGCGAGGAGAAAGCAAGACGAGGAGCTCAGCTTAAGAGCGAAAGAGGGCAGGGGAGGGACGAGGAAGGAACGATGGAGGGGCGTCGGGAAAGGAAGCCACACGCCTGGGTGCTCCTTCCCGGGTTGAGGGATGTGGCTACGATGAGCTGTCGTGGCGCACGTCGTGGCTGGAAGCAAACAATGCCCGAAATGTCGACGACGGCCGGATCTGGCTCAGGCATCAGGAAGAACCCTGAAACATGTCAAGATACAGCCAGGTCCTCATCATCCGCGACGCCAGCTGACGACGTCTCGAGCTAGCCGGCATGGACGACGGACGCCGCGACTCAAGACTCGAGATTATGCTGTCATGAGACGGACGTCTACAAGGACAAACCCTGTCAGCCAGCGCCTCCGAATGCTTTGTGCCTATTCTGATGCTTAGTGATTCCGCCGCCATGCGCTTATGGAGCTCGCATGCAATTGGCCCCATGTCGCGCAGACGGTGCGCTGATCCGGCGCTATGCTACCAGCTGGTGAGCAGATCATCTCTGCCTCTGTCAAGGAGAAGATGGTCTGTTGCTGCTAGCTGGGCACTGTTTGTGTGCCCGGCTCTAGGTGATGGACCAAATAGAGCATCGCTTCTAGTCAGACAGCTGGACACACCGGAACCTCTCTTCAAGGAACCTCCCGTCCGAAGACACGCGACGATGCACGATGCAGAAACGAAACTGCATGATGTGCACTGACTCACGTCTGAGCATCGTGGCCCCTGCCCAGCGCTGCGGCACGGCCCTACGTCCCTCATCCATTTGAGCCTCATCTTCGTCCATTTCTGACCAGCATAGATCACGATACCCGCTGAGGTGCGCGAGGGATATTGTGTCTATTGTGTCACGTCGACGATGGGTCTGCCCGCCCAACGCGGGACCCTGGGCGCTGCTTGGGCATTAATGCGTCGCGAATTTTTGCACTGTCGCCACGCCGCCCCGAGCGATCAATGCCATTCGCAAAGAGTGCGAAATTGCATCTTCCACGGCCGATGGAAATGGATGTGTGCGTGGGATGTCGCTCGGCCGGAGCTGCAGGGAGGCGGGTGGTGGTGACTTGTCAACGGCTGTCTCATTCATTGGAGACGTTCTGCTCCAGTCAGAAACGGCCAGCGATGACATATATGCGGCCGGAGCTTGGGCTCGAGCTGAATGTGTCGACACCCTCTGGCGCTCATGCGCGTCCAGTCGTCAGACAGGAGGATGCCGACGCACACTTTGGCTCACCATTGGACGATATGCGGAACTCAACGGTCCAGTCAACGTATTTCTGGCCTTGAAGGCTGCATCGGAGTCTGGTCCGGGTCTGGACTGAAGACTGGCAAGCCAATGATTGATTTGCACTTCACCGGGTAGACATCTCGCAGCGTAAACGACACGGCCACATTATTCCGTAGCCTGCAGCTTGGAGAGCTGTGCAAGACTTCCTGTGATTTCATGCTGTTTGTTAATTTGAGTTCGATCGTCTCGAAGCTGGGAAGGTCGACGGATAGCTTGTTGTGAACGTGATACTGTGCGACACTTTCATTAAGCCGTCAGGCAAACAATCAAGGAACAAAGCGTGAATGGATGGATGTTCGGAGCTTCTGACGAACTTCGAATTGATCCGTTGAATAAAGGTACATGTCTGAATGAGAAGTATCACGGTGAGGAGGCTGGGTTACGTAAGCGCGAGGCCGAGGTTTTGCCCGACTGCCTCATGCCACTTCACGTAGCGTGCAGCCTCGCGTTGACTCGATAAATCAACGACAGTCGGCGCACGGGGAGTGCAACGATTCTTCCCTCATCACGATCCTCATCTACAATCCCCTAGCATTTTTGGGACGTTCACCTAGACGACTGCGACCACCCCTTCCACAGCGACGTCGCCCGTCGACATCATGAACCAGGCGCAACCCCAGGGCCAGGCAGGCGCACAGCCTGGCCAGCAGCAGCGTCCACCCCCGATGTACACGGCCGCCACCATCGAGACGCTGCCGTACATCACCGACGAGGAGAAGACGCGGTACAAGGCGGGTCTCCAGGGCCTGTGGAACAAAGTTAGCAACACGCAGCCCGAGACCCCGGAGAGTCAACAGGCAAGACGCAAGATCATCGAGTTCTCCCGCATGCTCGTGAATAAGATCACGCAGCGTCGTCAGGCTCAGGCGCAGGGTCAGCCCCAGCAGGGACAACAGGGACAACAGGGTCAGCAAGGACAGCAAGCTCAACAGGCGCAACCGCAACCCCAGCAGCCGACACCGCAACCTCAACCAGCACAGCCGGCGCAGCAGCAGCCCACCCAGACACAAGCATCGCCTGTCACGCAGAACGCCGCCGCCCAGGCCGCCATGGCACAACGACAGCAGAATGCGCAGGCTCAGCAATCCAGCGCCAATGCTGCCCCGACCACAGCCGTCCCCGCCCCAACGAACCAGGCTCAAGGCACACAGGCGAAGCCCAGGCTGCCGGATCACATCATGCAGCATCTTAATAAGATGAACATCCAGCCGCCGGCGAGCTACGCCGCGGGCAAGTCGCAGGCCGAGATCCAGCGGTGGATAGACGACGCCAAGGACCGTTACGGCAAGGCGCTCCTCCAGATGGACACGACTAAGAAGCAGATGAACCAGTTCGAGAAGCTCGCCAAGGACCGCGCCGACTCGGGGAACCCGCTCAACGAGACGGAGATGGCCACGCTCAACCAGCGAAAGGATCAGCAGATGAAGGCGTGGCACGAGGCTAAGAGCTGGGCCGACAGTTTTAGGAAACAGGTTCAGGCTAACAACAGCGCCAACGCCCCGGCACCTGCGGCCGCCGGTCAACAGCCGGCCGCGCAGGCTCAGGCGCAGACGCAACAACCGCAGGCTGCGGCCACGCCTGTGAACCCAGCTCTCGAGGCGGCGAAGCAGCAGCAGGCAAACCGTGCGACCAACCCTCCTCAGACACCCGTCCACCCTCCTCAACGACCAGGACCGAGCATCCAGCAACCCGCGAACCCTCAGCAACCAAAGCAGGAACAGCCCACGCAGCAGACACCAGTGAACGCGCCCCAGCCCCAGGCGATGCAACAGGCAAGAGCAGCCACTCAGCCCGTCCCTCCCACAGGCCCGGCGTCAGGCCAGGGTCGCGCCCTCACGCACTCAGCCGCGCTCTCGCTCGCTAACTCGCGCGCGAGCAACACTCCGGGAAGCGCGCCGATCCAGGGCCAACCGCAGCAGCCCCAGCAGCAGGCGGGCAACGGCGCGGGCACGCCAGGCAGCGCGGGACCGCAGAGCCAGGGCGCCATGAACGTGCAGCAGGGCCACCCCCACGCGCACCCGGGCACGCAGCAGCCGCCCACGATCCAGAGCAAGATGCCCATCCCGAAGCAGCTGCCGGAGCGCGCCATGTCGGTGCCCTCTGGCGTCACCGTCGGAGGCGGCGTGGCGCCGGGTCGTCCCACCATGTCGCAGGGCAGCGGCACGCTCGGCGGTGTTATGAGCCAGCCGGCCGTGGCTAAGGTCCAGGCGTACAACCACGAGGCGGAGGGCGACCACGTGCTCAGCAAGAAGAAGCTCGACGAGCTCGTGCGCCAGGTCTGCGGCGGCACGGCTGAGGGTCAGGAGGGCAACATGCTCACGCCGGATGTGGAAGAGGTAAGTTTTCACGGGCGTTTCTATTGGACATGGCTAACCATCTACAGAGCGTGCTCAATATGGCCGACTCGTTCGTCGACAACGTGCTCCACGCGGCCTGCCGGAACGCCAAGGAACGAGGGTCTAAGGTACTCGAGATCCGCGACATCCAGCTGGTCCTCGAGCGCACGTACAACATTCGCGTGCCGGGCTACTCATCCGACGAGCTGCGTACCGTGCGCAAGGTGCAGCCTGCATCGGGCTGGATCGCCAAGATGAGCGCCGTGCAGGCGGCCAAGGTCATGCCCGGCAAGGGCGAGTAAGCAACACATGATTTCCAACGACAACGTCTCAAGAAGACAAAGTTCAGGCAGGGCGTAAGGGGTCTGGCGTTTGGTAATTGGCAGGGTCAGGTCTGGGTGAACGGATCACGATAGATTGGCCAGCCGTCGAGAGACGCAATATGAATTGTCACTATTTATGCTTTCGCTAACTACCATGTGAATGTCTGTCCTAGGAGCTTCTCGCTCTGCGCCCACAACTTCTCTGCGTTCTCGTCCGTGAGAAGCGGCTCGTTTCTGGTGTTGACGTGGCACTCCTCGATGTAGGCGCCGGGGTGTGCTGCCTCTGTCAGTATCTTCATTTCGTCAAGGGTAAAGTGAAGCTCACCTCTAAAGCTGGGATCGAGCAGCGGCAGGATCAGGTTTGCGGTTCCCTCGTCCATGGTCGATTGGTGTCCGTAGGCGGTCAGATCGAGGCCTACACGAATGTCAGTCATCTTCTTCAAGGCATTATAACTTCGCGCGGCTGCAATTACTGACCAATTTCTTGACAAATTTGCCAGGCTTCCATCATCCTGTCGTCGCCGAGATCGTTGTTCTTACGGAGAGCCGACTCATTGACAGCTATACGATCAACATCAGTACCGAACAATATAAGCTGGTTCAGGAGGACGTACTTCCGGGCGTGCAAACCAAAGACAAGACATCCGTGCCTTTGAGGCGCTTGGCGAGGGCCATGGCGAAGAGGGCGTTTGCGGCTTTTGAACGAGCGTAGCCGATCCATGGAACGTAGTCCTTGCCATCCTGTACTTGTCAACACGACACTCGCAAGCACTTCTCGGGTTACTCACATTGAAGTTCGGGTCCTCGAAGTTGGAGTCAGAGATGGCGAAGCCACCACTGGAAACCTGCAACACGACCCCCTTGCCCTTCAAAATCTCCTCCTTGAGCAGATTCGTCAACAAGAAATGTCCAACATGATTCGTCGCAAACTGCCCCTCGATACCATCCTTGGAAAGCTTGAACTCCTTTGTCGCGATGATACCCGCGCTGTTCAGCAGTCCGTGGATCTCGCCGTTGGAGGATTTAGCGAGGAGGGGTTTGAGTTTCTCGGCGCAAGTGCGGACGGAGGCGTTGTCTGCTGTGTCGAGCTGGACGAATTCGACGACGGTGGAAGGGGATGTGGTCTTGATCTTGGTGATGATTGGGTCGATGCGGGAGGCGGTGCGGCCGAGGAGGTAGATTGCTGTTGGGGAGGTGGTTGCGAGGGCGAGGGCTGCTTCGGCACCTAGACTGCCGACACTTGGGCCGGTGATGACAACTGTTCCTATTAGGATGGGTTGAGGATAGATGTGAGTGTTGACTTACAGGTCTTTCCCTTGCCGTTGTCCTTGAAGTGCTTGAGCACATCTTGGTAGGTGGTGGTTCCGTCGTAGGTACAGGTAGCCATGTTGTATGATATCGTGTAAGTCAAACGATGAGTGAGTCAATTGTGTTGCTTGTTTGAACCCTCAACTAATCGATCTGGATGTCTCTCTTATATACAAGACATTGTCTCGTGTCGTTGACGCCACTCACGAGAACATGGCGGATTTTGGCCGGTATCTCCGTGTAAGTCGATCAACGCATCACAACTCCGCCAGAAACTATAGACCCTCACTTGGCGATGAAACGAATAGCGCCAATCCTTCACAACTAATCATGTTCAATTCAGCCTTATTATCGTCATACACTGTCGTTTGTAAGCAAATCGGGGTCCAAAGCCAATTGTAAGGCGCCACTTCTGGCCTAGATCTGTCAAGCCCCACCACAATCTCGCAAGTTCGCTTCTTCGCATTTTCGCAAGTTCGCTTCTGCGCCAAGCTTTCAATTCCTTTCCCCGCTTTGCACTATAACATCACCAAGCGTATTCAATGAACTCATTTTCACCGCAAGTATCGAGAAAGTCCGCAATGACAAATCTGTTTGGGGCGGACATGTGTATTGTGCCGCTCACTAAGTGAGCGAGATTGACTATGCTCATCATCTACCCCATCCACGGGAACTAGATCGGCTTACTTCCCGTGGAGGCTGCAGACCCTGGTTCGGAGGGTCTGCCACGCAGCCAATCATCACAGGAAGATCGCGAGACCGATTGAACCAGCGATGGCGCCGAGAGCAGGCAGCGTAGCGACTCCAGCGGCACCAGTGCTCGTGCTCGTCCCTGCAGATCCAGAGTCAGATTGGCTCGCGTTATCGGAACCAGCCGACGGCGTAGGAGTGCTGCCAGGAGGCATACCATCAGGCATCGTGCCATTGCCTCCCGGGCCGCCAGAGCCACCAGGACCGCCTCCCATACCCGAATCCTCGTTCGCAACACCACCGTCCTCGTAGTAGCTCGCCGCCGGCGTGACGTGGCTTGAATAACTGGTGTTGATGCCGAAGGCAATCCAAGCGAACAGACCGCTGTCGAGATCATCACCAAGGTACACGTAATCCATAAACGGGTCGACATCCTCCGCCTCCTCGGCCAGAATGCTATCCTTGGAGTTCAGTGTGATATCCTGCGTGTTCGACGAGTAAGGGGACGTCTTCTCCACGGCGGTGATTAGGTCCTGGTCGAAGAAGGCCTGGCCGACGTGCGAGGCGTAGATGTCGTTGCCGAGCGTGTCGTTGGCGAGGAGAGTGGCGTTTGTGTGCACCATGACGTGGATGTGCGTCGCGCGGCCGGTGTAGTGGCCCGGGAAGGTGGATTTGAAGGTCGCCACGCCGTCGGAGTCGGTCTCCTGGATGCCGCGGAGGAAGGTCGCGTCGAGGTTGGACTCGTCGTCGGTGTTGCCGTTGCCGTTTGCTACGACGCCGGAGTAGACGCCGGTGCTGTTGCAGTGCCAGATTTCTACGTAGACGTCCGGGACGGGCTCGCAGGTGTCGACGTCGATGACTTGGTAGTCGAGGGTGATGTCCACGCCGGGTTCGTCGTCGGTGATGTCCTCTCGGACGAATTCGCCTCCAACGTCTGGAACAGTCAGTTTGATTCTTTACTTCAGAAACGGTAAGCTTACAGTAAGGACCCTGGGTCACCTCAGGAGTCAGGATGCAGGAAGCATTGCCACTAAACAACTTCGAGGCATCGGTGTTCGCGGTGTATCCCGTGTCAGACTGGTCATGGGATGCAGACAAGACCTCCTCGAGGTCCCTCTTCGACACGCCACGGCGAGCACGCGCCTCCTCAACAGCTGCCGAGCGACGAGCGACGCTGCGAGCCTCGACGCCGCGAGCACGAAGGCTCTCGGCACAGTGGGAGAGGTCCTTTCGGTGGGTGGAGTTGACGAAGTGACGACGCTCAGCGACCTCTTCGGAGATGTCGTGTCCGGGGTGAGCGTGGACGGCGCCGAGGAAAGTGGCCAAGGCCACGAGGCATGAGTATTGCATTTTTGAAGTTGGATGTTGTTGACTGGTAGTATGTAGATGATAATGATTAATGAAAGTGTCCTATTTAGTTTATTTGATAGGAGGTGCCAAGCTTATATACAGATCCAACTAGAACAAGAGGCGTCGTCAATCTGCTCACCACATTGGATCAGTGCTCTTCCTTCACCCAATGCGGCCTGGTTCCGTGATGGTGTCTCCAGCCGTCGTCCGCAGTAGTCGCAGTAACTACCGAAGTCCATTCTCGACTACCACATTTCAAAGTGTCAACTATGATAGGACGTTGCCCCTGGCCCACAGACTAGACCCATCGGCCGCGCACGCCTCCAGCCATCAACTCGAGTCGCGATGACCTCGGTAGATCAAGATAGTAACCCTTCTCGAAACCGCCAAGCCATCAATCTGCAAGGAACAGCATCAATTGAATGCGACATCACTTCGCAAGGCGCAGCTCACCCGGCAAACCGGCACAATCACCAC
The DNA here is from genome assembly GCA_021347865.1 of Sarocladiaceae sp. CBMAI 1973. Classification (NCBI taxonomy): domain Eukaryota; kingdom Fungi; phylum Ascomycota; class Sordariomycetes; order Hypocreales; family Sarocladiaceae; species Sarocladiaceae sp. CBMAI 1973. The sequence continues at coordinate 10,303 of WNLN01000363.1, forward strand.
GACTCAATCCTTGATGAGGTTATCCAAGCCACACTCTACTTCCAAACCACATGGCCCAAATCTCCACCAGATCTATCTACCTTACCTAGTGACTAGCAGCAGCAGCATCATCTAAAGAATTCCACTGCCGATGTTTTAGCCTCTATCGGCACTAGGCCGAGAAACCATCTGCTCCGGCTCCTAGGCTGACGACGCTCGCTGGGGCCCGCTCCACTTACACCGTCGCACTGCCAATTACCGTCCCTGGCTCTTCAATCTGCTCGATCAGATAGGTTGTGTGAAATTGCCAATGCGACTACAAACAGAACAAGCTTGTAGTTTAGCCTCGGACACTAGGGGGGTCATGTCTCATGGTCAAACTCGTGGCTTGCTGGCATACGTGGGGGACGCGTGTGCTGTACCCGTGGTTTCGACGTCAGGTTTTCAGGCATGGCGCAGTAATTGAGAGTGACGATTTTATTGGAATTGTTCGGAAATCGGCATGAGGAAGCCGTTGCCAAGACCTCTAGATAGTATTTTGTGGTTCATTCGAATTATAGTTCTAATTGCATCACTCGCCTCATCGTCGTAATGGTCGACACAGCAGAGCCACGTAAGTTCGCGAGGCGACATACAGTCTGTAGCGCAATTCGAAGCAGTTCACAAATTTGTGTAAGTGGTACTCTATTGAAATCAAATATCTTACAGTCGAGACATGCAACCCAGTGTCAAACCAAGCCACATCTCTCCGCGTCAAGTCTATCCCAGAAAACAAACAGAAAAGCAAAGGCCAAAACGCATCGCTGCTCATCACAAAGTGTCAAATAGATCAAAGTTGTGTCCTGCACAAAAACAGAGTCTGCCAGCAGACTGTTCCAGAGTCGCGTCCTGCCCCCCTTACTTGCAGAGCAGCCCAGCGAGGGACAGGCTCATGCCGGCGGCTGTGCCGATGGTGGGAATCGCGCCGGCCAGGGCGCTGCCCACGCCGGTGAGATCCTCGCAGAGGTTGGAGTCTCCCTGTCCGTCGTCGATCTTCCATGTGATGTTGATGTTGCCGATCTGTTTGCCCCCCTCGTCGGTGACGCTGACGACGATGTGGTCAGTGGTGTACCACTGCTTGGCGTACTTCTCCTCGTCATCTAATTCTACTATTAGTACATGTCCGTTGCTTCATCGCTGTCCAGGGACGTACTTGGGCAGCTGGTCAGGTTGGGCGGGCATGGTCCCTCCTCGAGGTATTTCTCCTCTGGGTCGGTAGTGATACCCTCTGCGTGGAGAGACTCAAATGTTTTCTCGACGATCTGCAAAAGCTGGTTCAGGTCTCCCATCTCCCCGTCTTTGGCGAAGATGCCCTCGATGGTGAGCTTCATCTCCTGGTCCTCGGCATGGGGCCCGACGACCTTGAAGGTGGGCCAGGGGTACTCCTTGTTGGGCTGGCAGCCGAGTGAGGTGCACCCTTCCCTGATGGCGTTGAGGGTCTCCTTGGGAGGCGTGCCGCCAAACGCCGTACGGCCGGTGCCGACGGTGACCTGGACATTGCCGCCGTCCTCGCTTTCCCAGATCCTCTCGCCATCTTGACGGGCAGCGAGGTGAGGGGCGGCCATGGCGACGCCGGCGAAGAGGGCGGTTTGCAGGATGGAGTACTTCATCTTGGATCTGTTGGAAATGTTGTGAACTTGGTATAAAGCTCAAAAGTAGAGGAAGTTGTTGTAGAAGGTCTTGTGATGTTGTTGTTGTTGTTGCTGATGATGTTGTTGATGTTTGACACACTAGACAGCAGGTTCTAAGCCTTTATTTATTTAGATTCGGTCTCCTTCACGACGAGAGCTCTCAGCTGGCTCTCAAGGCTGAGTTTGCCCATGATCTCATCGTTGGTCAAGGCTGAGTCTGAGAATGATCTCAGCTCGTAATACCAATCGTTCATCATCACCCAATCGCCTCCATTCAGGATTCGCACTCGGTCGACTCTTCTCTCTAAGAAGCATAAACATTCGACAGGATTCAGGTGAACTCCCATAATGACGATGTCCGTTCCACAACTCCTCAGCTCAAGATACAGATCATCGCAGCGACGAGGCGCAATCGACACTAGCCTACCCGTGACGTCGTGCTCATAGTTTCGATTCCTTATCTCAGCTTCTTTCTATAGTCGGCCTGACCCGTCATATCTTACGCCAAGAATAAGCTGCGCCCACGGTGTCGACTCTTGCGACCGCTTCGGGAAAGGCTGTGGAACAATAGTCGCCCACAAGCGATGCGACAGGATCACTTGGTCCGGCAATTAATCCTACAGAGGCCAATGATATGTGGGGCGATGATTATATCGCGATTCTTACATCCGTATTCAAGAGCTCGTTCAGGGGAACTCTGGAGCATCGCTTTGAGCACGTGGTGTGCTGGGAACAAATAAAATCATGCCAGTGTCGACTGCATGCCTATTCAGTCCTAGGCGCGGCTGTCTCCGGACCCCAAGTTCCGTTTCTGTCGTTCATGCTTGTATTTACATGTGAAGTGAGCATCGTGTTCCCGTTGCGGTAACATTAATGACTTGGCGATACCCCTGTCGCAGTTGCAGCTACGTCAGAAGTCTAAGCTTCTCAGGCACAGGCACCTTAATTACACCTCAACCTTCAGTACATGAAAACAGAGCCGCGCACAGAAAAAGTAGTCGTGAGGTGACATACGGGCGTAGTCATCAGGTGAATCGCGATAGAGCGATTTGCTGGTTGTGCGTTGGAAGTTTACACTCGCGATGTTGGTCGCCATGTGCTTTGATTCAAGGTCTTGCCAACTCTCACACAGCCATAAGGTATGACACGATGGAATGCTCCCCGTAAATCCGGTAGTGGCATTTGGGATGTGCCAGCTCGACCACATGACCATCGCTGCATTCTCATGGCCTCATGTGCACATTCCAGTTGTTAGTGCACATCAACATCATCGTCGGAGCATTCGTACAGTCCAAGGACAACACAATCGCACGCATTCGATGTATGGCATTGAGGCACATTACTAACGTCTTCACTTATGGACGCTCGTGATATTATCATGTAGATTCAAAACGGGTCAAGCGTCGAACCGCGACCGTGTATCAACAATAAGTACATGAAAGCCAGAGATTATATGCAAAGCACACGCCTCTCAGAATGAAATCGCCCAGAGTCAAATAGACAATTTTTAGTTCTCAAGAGTCCTGAGCAATTAAGAGGAGATCTCAATGATGGCAGGGCCGGCAGCGACGGTGTCGTCGGTGACAAAGTCCTTGCAGCCAGTCAGGACAACGTAGGTCTGGCCGGCGAAGCCCTCGGGGATCTCGACGGTGAAGCCGCCCTCGACGGGGGTGGCCTCGACGAAGGTGGGGCCGGTGACGGCGATGAAGGCGGCGTAGACCTTGTCGCCCTTGAGGGTGTAGTCCTATTCATCATCAGCATGTGCTCCTCATCAAGTACGTGTTGGGGAACTTACAGGAGTCTGGAGGGTGACGGTGGAGCCAGTCTTGATGGCCGACTCGGAAGGAGCAGCAGCAAGGGCAGGGAAAGCCTTGACGGGCAGGGCAGGGTTGCTCTCAGGGCAAGAGGTGATGAAGCCAGAGGCAAGGGAGAAGACCTGGTTGTAGGTGAGGGGAGCATCGAAGGGCTGGGCGAAGGGGACCTGCTTGACACCAGCGCGGATGTAAGAGGAGTGACGAGCCTCGACGGTGAGGATGGAGCCAGCGGCGGTGAGGTAGGCCTTGCTCATGATATCGGCGGCGGCACCGAGGTAAGCAGAGACACCGACACCCTCGAGGATGGAGGCGGTGGCCAGGAAGGTCTCGACGGAGTCGTAGCCGAAGTTGTACTCGCAGGCGGCGACGGGGGTGGCGCCGACACCCTTGAGGGCGGTGGTCAGGAAGGAGACGTGGTCGCTCTCGTCGGAGCTGACGCGCTTGATGTTGTTGTAGAAGGTGGAGTCGAAACCGGCGTCGGCGAAGTCCTGCTCGGTGTACTTGGCGAGACCCTCGCGGTAGAAGGTGTCCTCGAGGTGCTCAAGAGTGAGAGCGTAGTTGAGGATGACATCTACACAGGTTAGCTCAGTCACAATTGTCTGGGGGGATGGGACTCACCATCGGTGATGCCGGCACGCTTCTCGAGAGGGGCAGCCGCGGCGAGGCCAACGGCACCGAAGAGGATGGCAACCTGGGAAGCAAACATGTTGATGATTGATTAAGTTGAAGGTGTTTGAACAGTTGCGTTGTATGAGTGAAAGTGATGGATGAGGAGAAGATGAGGAGATAAGATGTGAGTTGTGTTCTGGGAAGCAGCACTTATGAGGAATAACAGCAGATTAGATCGTGATGCCCTTGCGCTTAATCAATTACTCCAAGACAAACCTTCGCACCTTAATCCGCTGGGACCCAATGACAAATCCCGTCAACACGGCAGTCGAGATGCACCGAACCCTCTCGGACGACCCTCATTCCGACTCCTCACTACGACTCAATGACGACTTACACGCCGTCGCCCGGATCGCGACCTGCCCGAGCACCCCTACCAGCAGTGTAGGCACATACAACCCCAGGACGCGCTCCCCCAGAATGTCTGTCGTCAATCTCACTAAGACAATCCCATCTCTTTCTAGCATCTCCCTTGCCCGAAAGGGAAATAAACACAACCCACACAGAATAGTTCCGGCCGTCGCTGATTCGCCCGCTGGTGGCTTAGATCGCTCGGATGGGCGCTATCCGGCGCACTAGCCCCAGGGAACTGTCTTGCCCTCGGGAGGTGTGAGCCGAACGCTGTAGCTGTGCCGGCTGGTGGAGATTCCGGGAGGCATTTAATCTTAATATGTGCAGTTCTCTATGATCGACGCCGATCGCCAAGTGACTACCGGATGTTTGGTGTTCCATGAGCTTACGATGGGGAAATGATGGGGCGCCCTGGTGCGTGTGTAAGTCTAAGTCAAACGCGGCGGTGCCTGAGCTGTCCACGCGGGATGGATGTAGGTACGCGGACACAGACGGTCGGTCTGTCAATATAGACGATGGCATGCCGTCTTGCATTCTCCATCTTGTTGTTGAATATTTCCCGCTCGTTCGCTCTTCACTCCTGAATTTCAATAAACATCTCGCAAGCGAAACCGTCTTTTCTCGCTTTGTCTGCCTCTTCTTCTTGGCACTTTCACTCCCTCAAGCACTCGCTTTACAAACACAACCATAATCAAAATGAAGTCCTCATTCGCCCTCGCCCTCTTCTCAGGTACGTTTCCCTTCTTCGCAGCTCGAATTAAGTATTACAATGGATTATCGAGACTAACATGACCCAGCCATCTGCGCTGTCGAGGCCGCCACCACGGTCACCTGCACCGCTGGGTGCCCTTCTTCCCCCGTGGTTGAGGACCTCGTGACTCGCTCCGACCCTCCCGTCCCGTCCTGCACCGACGACAACAAGCTCACCGTCGTCTATAACTCTGGAGCCAGCGCGCCTCCCAGCATGGTCACCCCCGGTGCACCTGGCTCTGACGACGGCCAGGGCGCGCAGCCCACCCCCAGCGGCCCTGATGTCGTCGAGGGCGCCGCTGGAAAGCTCGTCGGTGGTGCTGGAGCTGCCATTGCCGCTGCTGTTGTTGCCGTCTACATGATCTAGATGTGTTGAGGTCGTGGTTGGTGTGAAAGGTTGTGGATAGATCGTCCCAGGGTGCTGCATTTTGTGTGGTCGTTGTACATAATGAATGTGGCGTACATATTTTCATTCGCATCTAGCTTGCCACTAGACACTTATACCATATTCGATTGCACAATTCTGGCCTGGAATGCTCAAATTGACTCGAAAGTGACACCGTGCCAGTTATCATCCTAGCGATTTGAGGCGCGATCCTCTCAGCCGTGGAGGGAACACACTGCAAGTCGATAAATATAATCAAAATTACCTTACATGAGCAAGTAAATTTTCCGATACGTTCATTACTATTACCCGCATTTGACTTGCGGCCTATTGAATCTCGTCTATCGTGAAATACCTCATGGCCAGCTACCCTACTAGTTGTCAGGCTTCGGAATGGCACAACAACAAGGCGAATGTCACGACCGGAAACAGAGAACAATTCGACAAGAATTCACTTGTCGATTGCTTTGCCGTGAATGAATATACTCTACCGTCAATCAGTTGTACATATTTGTGTGGTGAGGCTTGCACGACTATAAGGAAGCCTGTGCGGCGCAGCGTACACGCATCGTGGCCATTTATAAGCAGCCCACCAGATGCACGTCTCCCAACGCGGCAATCAAGCCACAATCTCATTTGACAACCTCGCGACCCTACTCAAGCTGTCATCTCTCCCCGTTACTAACCCCGCGCCTCTCGCAAGTTCGCTCCCACCGCCAAGCAACCCAATTACACAGTCCAGAGTCTGCAGTGACATTGAACATGGTCGGAACAGTGGATCTCGGAAAGACGTCCGCGGACGGCTTTAAGCTGAAGAAGTCGAGAAGTGGATGCACGACTTGTAAGACGCGGCGCGTCAAGGTACCTCGCCTCACTCCCAACAAGGCAACATGAGATATACTGACGAGCCAAGTGCGATGAGGTCAAGCCAGTATGCAGCAACTGCCGACGCCGCTTCGTCGGCATCGACAAATGCTCCTACGGTCCAGCACCCTCACGCCGTAAACCACTCAAACCCTCACATAAGACCTACATCGGTGATCCTCTATCAGCAATCACCCTGCACCCCCCAACCATGGCTCAATCAAGCTCATCCCGGTCACTCGAACTCTACCTCATGCACCACTACTCACGCCACGTTGCGGCAACCATGTCTCCTTGTGGCGGACCGTTGGATATGTGGTCCGACATCATCCCGCGCCTGAGCTTCGCATCTGACCTCGTGCTGAACCCGCTCTTGGCATTGTCAGCTATGCATCTACTCGCGCACGCGTCTAGTGACCCCCGTCTATCGCTCGCTGCCGCGCGGTACCTCGACAGGACCCTTGTGGGCCACCGGACGGCAGTGCCCAACTTCCGTGGATCACACACGGAACCCTTGTGGCTGTCGGCGGTGATGCTCGCGAACCTATGCTGGCTAGCCGGCCATGAACACCGCGAAGATGAGCCGTACGAGTTGCCCACGCAGTTCTGGCTCGTGAGGGACAACGTGGCCAGACTCTTCCTGCACCATTCCGAGCAGCTGATAGCTCTGGGCTACGGCTGGGTCGGAAGCGAAGATGTCCCGTTCGACCTCCGGACGGAAGACTTAGCAGAAGCCGAACAGCTCCAGATGCGCCTCATCGAGGCCGAAATGGACGAGCTCTGGGAAGGCTTCAGCGTCGCAGAAGCAGAACCCGAACGGAAAGCAGCATACACGGAAGCAAGAGTCTACATCCTCGCCGTCTACCGCGGGTTCTTCTCCGGCTATCCCACGACGCTACTCAGACGCTACCTAGGCATATTCACAATCCGCTGCAGACCCAGCGTCCGCACGCTCATCGAGAGCGGTGATCCGCTGGCGCTCACCCTCTTAGCATACCTGTTAGTGCTGATGGAAGCAAAGGGCGCGGGCACGCGGTGGTGGATGAACGGCAAGGGACGGTATGAGGTCGTGAGGCGAAGCGTGTTGGGCATGAGGAGTCTGATGCCGGTAGACAGTCGGTGGGCGATGCGGTGGCCTTGTCGTGTGCTCGAGGGGGAGTTTGCGTTGGGGCGGGGGGAGGAGTTGGTGCCGGATGATGATGAGGAGTACGCCGAGTTGAGATCAGCACTTGCAGTGGCTTGATGACAGAAGCTGACCATTATTGATCGCAGAGATGTAAAGTAATTTCGTTTCCGTAGAATCACGGGCTTGGAATAAGGTACCAACACGCGTAAGCATAAAGTGGGCACAGAAGCGATAGCCGAGTTGGTGATCAATTGGTGCGCAGACGAGGCGCATCGCAGCGATAGCCGACTTAGATCAGCGGCAGACAAGGATCGCGGTTTTGCAATGGGGTAGAAGCTACGCAAAGAGTCCACCAAGGTGGACATGGGGCGATATGGTGCTATGCAATTTCAGAGGCACAATTGTTGTCAGCATTCTCGGCCTAACGCGAATCTATGCTGGACATACATACTACGTCGCAAGAGGCATCAATAATCATGAATGTGCCATCCACACCACCCACCATCCCTAGCTGTCAGACGTAAATCGACGCAGCGTCATCCCTTGGCGAGACTGGCAAGGCGATTTGGAGCCCAAATCTGCATGTCAAGGCACTTTGTCGGTGAACACGTCGAAAACAGCTAGGTCTGAACTTACAACGGGTCGTCGGCCGACGGCCCTAAGCACTAGTAAACCATCAACCACGACTCACGATAAGTGCATGCTCGGCGCAGAGAACCGTTTTCGCCGTGGGGCGAAGGAGCCATAGGTCAGCGCTAGATATGCGCGGTGCAGGGCTGGCGAATCAAGGCTCCAGGAACATCGTCGGCGAAGACCTGTAGCTCACGATTTCTATACCTAGAGGGGTAGACGGGGCAGCCGATGGGATCTTCAGTCGTGTAGCTCGTGGGCCGAGATCAGCTTTGCCATGCGTCACCAAATCGCGGTCTGGCTGTGCCACTGCACGGTACCTACAAGTAATAGTGGTGTTCCGGCCACGTTGGCTCGCTCGAGCTCAGCTGGCCCAGAAATTGTACCTTCCAGTAGACCGACCGACTTGCAGACATTCCTCCGCCATGGCAGTAACCTCAGAGACCAGCGGCACCAACGGCCACAGCAATGGCGTTCCGAAGAAGACGCGAGAGGTGTCCAACCACCACATGGACTCGACCATCTGGAACGAGCTCGAGATGAGGCCAGACGACATCGTCATCGCTACCTACGCCAAGTCAGGAACCACGGTATGTGCTTGCACTTGGACGATGACGGTCAACTAACAAGCCCAGTGGACACAGCAGATTGTCGGACAGCTCGTCCACCAGGCTGACCCGACGATCGCCGCCGGCTCCATGTCGCCGTGGGTTGATCTCCGGGTCATCCCCCGCGAGGTAATGCTCGGCATGCTTGGGGAGCAGAAGCACCGCCGCTTCATGAAGACACACCTGCCCCGCGACGCCCTCCGATGGGACCCCAAGGCCAAGTACATCTTCATCGGGCGCGACGGCCGCGACATGATCTGGAGCGCGCACCACCACTTCACAGCCGCCAACCCCGTCTTCTACGAGATGTTCGCCCAGGGCGAGTTCGACGGGCCCAAGCTGCAGCGCCCGGCTGACGACCCGCGCGAGATGTTCGTCTCGCTTCTCGACCGCGAGAAGGGCCCCGACCCGGCCCAGATGTGGCCGTTCTGGAGCCACATCCGCAGCTGGTGGGAGGTCAAGGACCACCCGAACCTGATGCTGGTCCACTACAACGACCTCAAGGCCGACCTCGACGGGGAGATGCGCAAGATCGCCAAGTTCCTCGGCACCCCTGAGATGACCAAGGAGCAGTGGGACGCCGCCGTCGAGCACTGCACCTTCGACTGGATGAAGGAGCACGCCGAGCTCGCCGCGCCGCCGCAGGCCGAGATGGTCTTTGAGCAGGGCGCCAAGAGCTTCATCAACAAGGGCACCAACGCCCGCTGGAAGGACAGGCTGTCCGAGGAGGACTGCCAGCGGTACGAGGCGATGGCGAAGGAAGAGCTGGGTGAGGAGTGCGCGCGCTGGCTGCAGTACGGGAACCAGAAGGCTTAATCCTCGACAGCGATGCTGGGCCCGTGCATTGATGCGACTGTGTCGTGTTAGTCCATATAATGAGTCAAGCATGCCAATGAAACATAACGTTCGTAATGAAAGGTCAAATCATGGCATAAAAAATATCATTTTGAGTTAAAGCATCTTGTCCGAACGTGAAGTGATTGATTGTAGCTACAAGCTTTAAATGAATCGACAGAAGCGAACCATGCTAGGCAGCATATCGTCAGAGTAGCATTGGATGTCTCGGTCCGTTGTTGTGCGGCAATTGGCCTCAATTATCGTTATCGACATACTACATAGTAGGAGTGATGCTCGTCGATGAGTGTCGTGAAGTAGAATGAAGTGGAAGATGTGGTGGGTCCAGGCAGGCACCCGCGTCGAGACGTCACGTCACTCTTGCTGCACCTGGGTGAGTGAGTGCGTGCTGTGGCTGCCAGCTTATCTCTGTGGCGCGCAGCGACCGTGGCACCTGTAGCGAGAGACGAGGGACGCTGCGCGCCACGATCAGGGCGGCTCATCGTTTCGCCTCGCTCCCGGGCCCACCTGGCCGCACCACAAGGGTACCTGATCTCCCTCCAAAGCTGCAGCATGAGGGATGTACCTCTTTCTCCGGTGACCGCTGCACCGCAACTGCCCTGCACTCGTTGATGCCCGCCGCGCATCTGCACCTCAGCCTGGCCCGTGACAGCTTTCTGCTTCTGCCCACTCCAGACCATACCCGCCCATCACCAACAGAAGCTCTCACCATTGACGTACGGAGCTTTCTGATCTCTGCAGGCTCTTCGTTTCTTCTTGATCTGACCAGCACCAACGCAGGGGACTTCTAGCCGGGCACATACCCTGCCAACGAAGCGCGCCCTCGACAACCCTTTGTCATCACAGCCTCGCCAGCATCATCGTATCGAAAACTCGCCCATCTCTCCAATCCATCTGAACACAGCAGGGCCGCACCGTATCGACGCCGCCATGCCGGGCAAAACCCCACACAGCAAGAAGGAGTCGATCGATAAGGGCAGGAGGAGCAGCAAGGATACCAAGGACAGCAAGGACAAGAAGAGCAAGAGCGAGAAGTCGACCAAGAAGCCTGCTAAGGACGGCGACGAGGAGATGACTGTCGTCGTGCCCCCTTCAAAGGCTGAGAAGCCGACCTCGGCGCCTCCGCCCGCCGACGCGGATGGTGACGTTTCCATGGGCGATGAGAAGAACGAGGACGCTTCGGTTGAGGTCGACCCCGTCGCTCAGACCGTCGCAGGTAAGTGCCGACGTATGCGAGTCCACCGACATCGTACTGACGAACGCAGATATCAAGAGCAACTTCGCATTACTAGACCGTGCCGTCGCCCTGTTCGACGCCCGATTCTCCCTCCGCGCCCTGCGCTCCATCTCCCTCATCCGCAAGCGCCTGACGCCCGACATCATCGGCCAGGCCATCGTCGACACCTTCCCCGCCACCGTCACATCCGGCAATGTCGCCAAGAGCCTGCTCGTTGCCATCGAGCGCGAGAGCATGCCCCTCGGCAAGACCGCCAGCTCGGAGATGGAGATTGACAGCGAGAAGCCCAAGGCCGGCACCAAGAAGGAGGCCAAGGAGATCATCCCCGAGATCGACATCTTCCTGGGTATCCTCATCCAGGTGCATCTCTTCGACACCAAGCAGTACCAGAAGGGCGCCGAGTTTTCCAAGTCCCTCGGCGACCGTATCCAGAGCCTGAACCGCCGGACGCTCGACTCGCTCTCCGCCAAGGTCTACTTCTACTTCTCCCTCTTCTGCGAGCACCTCGAGCCGCTGCCCCCGTCTTCAGAGTCGCCCGTCGTCGCCATCCGACCGACTCTCCTCGCCGCGCTGCGCACCGCCGTCCTCCGCAAGGACATCGACACACAGGCGTCCGTGATTGTGCTGCTCCTGAGGAATTACCTCCTGACCTCGCACATCAGCCAGGCCGACCTCCTCGTCTCGCACACCCAGTTCCCCGAGAACGCCGTCAACAACCAGGTCGCCCGCTTCCTCTACTACCTTGGCCGCATCCGCTCCATCCAGCTGCGCTACACTGAGGCGCACGAGCACCTGACGGCCGCCACACGCAAGGCCCCGGGCAGCAATTGCGCCGTCGGCTTCTCGCAGACCGCGACCAAGCTTCTGCTCGTGGTCGAGCTCCTCATGGGCGACATCCCCGACCGCGCCACCTTCCGCCAGCCCGCCATGGAGGACGCGCTGCACCCTTACTTCCTCCTCGTGCAGGCCGTCCGCGTCGGCAACCTCGAGGACTTTGAGACCGCCATCGCCGACCACGCCGACACCTTCCAGCGCGACGGCACCTACACCCTCATCCTGCGCCTGCGCCAGAACGTCATCAAGACCGGCATCCGCATGATGTCCCTCTCGTACTCCCGCATCTCTCTGCGCGACATCTGCATCCGCCTCCACCTGGGCAGCGAGGAGTCGGCCGAGTACATCGTCGCCAAGGCCATCCGTGATGGCGTGATCGAGGCCACCCTCGACCGCGAGCACGGCTTCATGAAGAGCAAGGAGGTGGGCGACGTCTACGCAACGAGGGAACCGGGCGAGGCCTTCCACGACCGCATCCAGGCGTGTCTGGCCCTGCACGACGAGAGCGTCAAGGTGAGCTATCTTACGTATTATTCTACATTGTAATTACTAACAACCCAGGCCATGCGTTTCCCGATGAACCAGCACCGCCTCGAGCTAAAGAACGCGCAGGAGGCACGCGAGCGTGAGCGGGAGATGGCCAAGGAGATCCAGGAGGGCGACCTAGATGAGGATGATCTCGGTGGTGACTTCGACGCCATCTAGACTTTCGCAATGTACGATCTGGGGAACGAGACCGGCGATCAAGGCGTCGGAATTATTCACCTTTAATGCCTACTTGCGTTCTGATGTATTACATAGGGACGAGCGAGAGACGGTTAGGAATGGATCCGTTGTCGTGTAACTTCAAAACTGTGTTGTTCAAGATTGTGGACCCATCCGGGCGTGAAAGCATCGTAGAATCGATATCATCCCACACTCAATGGCAATAGCTGAGAGATACACTTTAGGCCCGTAGCTGCGTTTGGCATGTGTCAGGTTGTGTGGCTGCACAGGCAGCAAAGGCAGCCTGACCTAAAGTTGGCACGATGACGCAGTTGAGCCACACTCATTGAGTCACGCGCCACACCCGATCGACACTGCTAACGATTTGCGTACAACACCACGCTCGTGCTAACAGCGATGATGTCGCCAGCTGAAGTACACAAGATGCATCCCGTCGCCATCACTTGGTTCACGCCAAACAGACCTCTTTCGTGATCTTCCTCCAACACGCTCATTCCTCCTGCTTCGCTGGCGACTGCATCTCAGATCCATTACCAGCCACGATCCGCTGGCCCAGCGACCTCCGCTCCACGCCGGCGACTAGCAGGGTCGTTTTATTATTTACTTGCCCGCTGACTCCAAACATCCCACTTCGTCACTCGCAACCCCTCCAACTTCTCCCCTCATCAAACGGCGATACGCATAACGGCGATACGTCCTGCCTCTGTGCCACGTAGGCCGTCGCAGCCATGTTCGTCCTCCGAAATGGTAGGTTCGCTCCCGTGCATGACTTTCCTTCTCAGAGCGTGCCCCGCACTGGTCCAAGCTGCCTGCCGAATCCCACCAAACGGACTGACCTGGCTCGCCTCTTCGTCTTACACTTTTGCACGCTTCGAACATTTCACTGACCTCTGCAGTCGGCAAATACATCTTCGGCTCATCCTCGCAGGAAGCCCTGATCGAGCTTCCCCAGGGCCAGCTCTACCTCGTCCGACCCCTCTCGCCAAAGGGCTACTCCGAGCTCATCTTCAAAGACTCCGCCATCCGCATCCGCCGCACGAACCAAGAATTCCAGTACCAGCTCGTCGTTCAGCGTGTCTTCGAGGAGGGCGAGGCCGAGCTGCTCGCCGAGGAAGAGGGAGAGGACGCCGAGTTCGAGGCACTCGCCTCGGAGCGTGACGAGAAGACGTTCCTCCTTGACGAGGCCCTGCACCTGCGGGTCGAGACACGCGAGAGCGGTGAGACGGTCCTCGCCTGGCGGGACCTGAGCGGCGACAACGGCGACCTCTTCCAGTTCGTGTGCGACAGCTCAGTCCTGCCCGCACAGGTCGACCAGTTCATCCTCGTCTCGCAGCAGTGCCAGTACGAGCGCAAGTACCGCCGGCCCCAGACCACGGCCACCGAGGACGACCTACTTCAGTTCGAGTTCAACGAGGACTACCCCATCCCGCCCGCCAGCCCTCTTCATAGCCCGTCGCTCGCCCGGTCCATCGACTCGATCGACGACATGTACAAGAAGAAGACGGCCGCCAACACCGCCGTCAAGCGGGAGACGGCCCCCAAGCTGGCAGCCCGCGACGCCGAGAACCCCCCGGCGCCGCTCGAGATCTACGCCACGCTCCCCGCCGAGCTGCACCTCTACGACGCCCAGGCGGGTCACTTCGAGCTCGTGGACGACAACGTCGTGGCCACCGTCTCGGAGGTCGGCAAGTGGGAGTACTGGCTGCAGGTGGAGAGCGACGTCAAGAGCAAGGCGTGGCTGGGTGCATCCGTGTCGGCCGATTGGAACCCCATCTTCGACTTTGAGATGCTCTCCTTCGTCTTCAATCACTTCACCGACGACGGCAATGCGCGGTCGTGGCTCCTGCGCTTCAAGGACATGGCCACAATCGAGATCTTCCAGCAGGCCATCATGCAGGCCATCTGGGAGAAGCTCAACCAGACCAAGTGGGCCAAGATCCAGGCCAAGGAGCAGGAGTACGTGCTCGACTCGATGAAGGACCTCACCATGGAGGACGCGCCGCCCTTGGATGAGGAGGAAGAGGAGGAGGACGAGACCGAGGACGAGTCGGTGCGCAATGAGGAGTACGACTCGGATGAGGAGCACGACAGCACCGAGCAGCCGGAGCAGGACGGCGACGTCAACTCGCAGCTCGCCGTCGGCTATAAGCACGACCGCTCGTTCGTGGTGCGCGGCTCCAAGATCGGCGTCTTCAAGCACACGCCCAACAACCACCTCGAGTTCTCCACCAACATCTCCAAGGTCACGACGCCCGGCGGCAAGAAGATGAACCCGAAGAAGGTCATGCTGCACAAGGAGGACCGCGACCTCATCCTGCAGAACGACGTCGACCCCAACAAGCTCTACCGCATGGACCTCGAGTACGGCAAGGTCGTCGACGAGTGGAACGTGCACGACGACATCCCCGTGGTCACCTTTGCCCCGGAGAACAAGTTCGCCCAGATGTCCGGCGAGCAGACCTTTGTCGGTGTGTCCAACAACTCCCTGTTCCGCGTGGATCCCCGTCTCTCAGGCAACAAGCTGGTCGAGAACGAGAAGCAACAGTACGCCAGCAAGAACGACTTCTCGTCCCTGGCCACCACGGAGAAGGGCTACATCGCCGTGGCCAGCAACAAGGGCGACATCCGCCTCTTCGACCGCCTCGGCATCCGCGCCAAGACCACGCTGCCCGCCCTCGGCGACCCCATCATGGGCATGGACGTGTCCGCCGACGGCCGCTGGATCCTCGGCACCACCAAGAACTACCTGCTCCTCGTCGACGCGCAGCAGCAGGGCGGCAAGAACGAGGGCAAGCTCGGCTTCGAGAAGCCCTTCGCCGCCGACTCCAAGCCGCGCCCGACCCGTCTCGCCCTCAGCCCGCAGCACGTCGCCCAGTTCTTCCACGAGACCGGCCAGCCCGTCAGCTTCACGCCGGCCAAGTTCAACACAGGCGAGGGTGCTGAGGAGACGTCCATCATCACCGCCTCCGGCCCGTACATCATCGAGTGGAACCTCAAGCGCGTGCTTCGCGGGTCCAAGGACGCGTACAAGATCAAGCGCTACGCCGAGGAGGTCAAGGCCGACAACTTCAAGTTCGGCAGCGACAAGAACGTCATCGTAGCCCTGCCCAACGAGGTCAACATGGTGGCCAAGCAGAGCCTCAAGCGCGCGACGAGGGAGAGCATCATGGGCGACCCCCGCCTCAGCGTCGGCGGCGCGAGACGGAGCAGCGGCCGCATCGGCACCAAGGACAGCGGACGGTACAAGCTGGGGAGGGACGACATCGTGGACTCGCCTTATTGAGACTGAAGGTTATGAGTGTTTTGAGGTTGATTCGAGTGGACGGGAGGCTGATACCCGGGTGCTTCTACGTACTTGCTTTTGGGGAGTTTCTACATGATGATTCAGTTTCATCGCCTCTCTGATGAGCTGAGGATCTATTATGGCTATGTTGGCAGTTTTATGATGAGCGATTCCCTTTCTTTTCTGCATGAGACTTCGTGATGAGGGGCAACATGGGAGCTGCACACCTGCGCGATGCCCCATTGAAATGTTATCCAACCCACTAGATAGGTCAATCAATGAATCAACGAGAGATGTGTTCTCTAGGACGTCATGAGATATCGAATCTGTGAAAAAGAAGCAGTATGGGCGGATGGCTTTTCACGATCTATCGCAGTGGATAGTCTTGTATTTCGAAGCATCGCGCTGAGATCCAGCGACAATTACTATCAGTCGACCTGCCAAGGTATGACTTCAAGCCTGGAATTGGTGAGTCTAGCTTGGCGAGACGGACATTTTGGTCCGGAATGGGGCCATTTGAACCTGGGTTAGAGGTATCGTGTTCTGGGTCAGAGACCCAGAACACAGACCCAGAACACAGAACTCATAGAAACCACTGTCAGGCGCACCTAGTGACTAATTATGACCAGAACCATAAAGCAATTCCGACTGTTCACAGTCATGCAGCGGATGCAATCCTGTCTCACCTTAATCGCACCGTGGAATACCGCTTCTACACCGCACGGCTTAGACATGTGAAATCACCCACGTGCAGCCACCATCAAAGTGCTGTCGGGTGAAACCTCCGCCACCAGATCGTGGGAACCATCAGAAAAACCCAAACCAAGGAAACCGTCCAATCTACAGGTCCTCTGTATCGGCATGCATGCAGTCTGCACCCGGCCGTCACGTCACCCCTGCAGGTGTGTGTGTGTGGTGGCTGTTTCTGCACTTTGTTGTCGAGGGAAAAAAGGACGGAAGCGGAGCTTCACCGCCGCAGGACCACGATCCTGACCAGCGATGCATACCTGCTTTTTGGCCGTATCAAGCTTTTAGGACAGTAATAGCCTCATAGTTGTCTGGATCGCGCTTCTTTGCCGTCATCGCGCCTGGATTCTGGCGTATTTTGACTACCCTGCAATATCTGCCCCTCCCCCTCCTCGTCTGGTTCTTGTTTCCTCCAGCTTCGATTGTCACGATATTTTCTATTCTTACGTGATTTTTCCGTTTTCTTACAATTCATCGAAGTGGCTCTCCATCTTCCACTCGCTATAGATTCTGCATTTTCCAACGCCATCGCGATTTACGCACATCATCTCACCGCCGTTCTCATCTTCGTGTTCGAGGCTTGTGTCGTCATCCCGCCGTCGAGCTCTAGCTTCGTGGACCGATCAAGGTAGCTCCGAGTGGCTACACGTCAGCCCCGAGCTCACATCACGCCTACCCCTCTCGCCTCGCCTCTTTCAACCTCACAGGAGCGTTATCACCAGACTACCGCAGCCATGTCTGGCACCACGAACGGCGCTGCCGCGTCCGAAGAGACAGTCCACAGTGCACCGGGACGTCTGCTCCTGCTCTCGAACCGTCTGCCCATCACCATCAAGCGCTCCGACGATGGCAACTACACCTTCTCCATGTCCTCCGGCGGCCTCGTCTCCGGTCTCAGCGGCCTCGCGAAGACGACCAGCTTCCAGTGGTACGGATGGCCTGGTCTCGAGGTGCCGGAGTCTGAGGTCGACGGCATGAAGCAGCGTCTCAAGGACGAGTACGGCGCCCACCCGGTCTTCATCGACGACGACCTCGCCGACCGCCACTACAATGGCTTCTCCAGTATGTCTCCCGTGCACCGCGACGTGACTCAGCTAACAACGTAGACTCCATCCTCTGGCCACTGTTCCACTACCACCCCGGCGAGATCACATTCGACGAGTCGGCCTGGGCCGCCTACCAGGAGGTCAACCGCCTCTTCGCCAAGACCATCATCAAGGACATCCAGGACGGCGACCTGATCTGGGTCCACGACTACCACCTCATGCTCCTCCCCCAGATGCTGCGCGCCGAGATCGCAAACACCCGCAAGAACGTCCGCATCGGCTTCTTCCTCCACACGCCCTTCCCCTCCTCCGAGATCTACCGCATCCTGCCCGTCCGCGAGGCCCTCCTCGCCGGCCTCCTCGACTGCGACCTCATCGGCTTCCACACCTACGACTACGCGCGCCACTTCCTCAGCAGCTGCTCCCGCATCCTCGGCACGCCGACCACACCCAACGGCGTGGACTGGAACGGCCGCTTCGTGACCGTCGGGGCCTTCCCCATCGGCATCGACCCGCAGAACTTCGTGGACGGCCTCAACAAGCCCGCCGTCAAGGAGCGCATCGCCGCGCTGAGCCGCAAGTTCGAGGGCGTCAAGCTCATCGTCGGCGTGGACAGGCTGGACTACATCAAGGGCGTGCCGCAGAAGCTCCACGCCCTCGAGGTCTTCCTTACCGAGCACCCCGAGTGGATCGGCAAGATCGTCCTCGTCCAGGTCGCCGTGCCCTCGCGGCAGGATGTTGAGGAGTACCAGAACCTTCGGGCCGTCGTCAACGAGCTCGTGGGCCGCATCAACGGCCGCTTCGGCACCATAGAATTCATGCCCATCCACTTCCTCCACCAGTCCGTCTCCTTCGACGAGCTGACCGCGCTCTACGCCGTGTCCGACGTCTGCCTCGTCTCCTCGACCCGCGACGGCATGAACCTCGTCTCCTACGAGTACATCGCCACCCAGCGCGACAACCACGGCGTCATGATCCTCTCCGAGTTCACCGGCGCCGCCCAGTCCCTCAACGGTAGCCTCGTCGTCAACCCCTGGAACACCGAGGAGCTCGCCAACGTCATCCACGA
>WNLN01000364.1:0-28407 GCA_021347865.1 Sarocladiaceae sp. CBMAI 1973
GTCCTGTCAGCCTTCACACTTCTCACACCCGAAGGAGCTCCCTGGCCCTCTGGAGATCAATAGGACAATGCCTGCCGTGTATCACCAGAGGATCTAGCTCCAGGAGACCCTCGCACCGCACCGCAGGGGCCAACAGTGCATGATCTCATGATGTTCATGCAAGTAAACTCTGGGTCAATGGCCCCTGGGATGTCTGTTCAGAGCCGAGCACCCTGAGTAAGCGGGTTCTGCACAGCCGGTCCTTTGTTGTGCCTTCAGCTTCAAGCAGCTCGAGCGACGAGTTGAAGACTGTTCTGACGACGGATGCGAAGCAGGCGACCAGGATGCCCTGCCAAACAAGACTCCCGGCCCCTTACTCGAGCAGAGAGACGAGAGTCAGTGGAACAAATGCCCCATCGACCCGAGTATGCCTCCGAAGCAGGCACGCTCAATCCCAATGCTCGCTTTCAACACCAGTCGCGGACTCCTTTGCACGCCCTGAGGCAGGGACCTTCGCAGAGGATGCACTGGACACGGTCGCTATGCTTTGCTTGCTCCACGAACATTCGCGAACCAAGCACCAGCTGCATGGATCTGTCTTGGTTCGCGATATGGAGCAAGCAAGACATACCTCGGGGCTGGGGCTGGGAACTCATTCTCAGCACTGCCGTCACGACCAGATCCCCAGGTTCAGGACGAAATGTGTTGCCACTTGTCGTCCTGGGACTGCCTGCATGGGCAGGCGACAGATATGTAAAGGGGCCGCTGTACCTAGCTGGCAGTATCTGTCGAGTCGTGGCCAGGCTGAGATGTTCCAGTAAATGGGAGACTGCGCGGCGGAACCTGGACCGGAATGTACCGGCCTGGCGGACTTTGACTGAAGCCACGCACTACCATAGGCCCAGGCCAATGCTCCCAAAGATGAATCCCGTCTTTGAAGGGCAGATCAAACTGGTCATGTTCCAGTATGATGATAGTCTTGAGACAGCCAGAGCCAGATGGAATACACCGAGTGTCGATGTTCGGCGCAGTCTCTGCTTGGGATGATAACAGACATGGCACTGCGTATTACCAGAAGGCTGGAGTCTCCAGTATCAGGATTAGCAAAGCCATGCCACGCTGTTGAAGCCCCAAGTTTTGCCAGGCTGGTGGACCACAGTGTGCAACGACCTGTTGGGGCCGTGTCATCCATACACCGGTCCTGCAAACGGAGACAATGTGATGGCCAGGTAGCACTACAGCCTAGTACGAAGACACCGCTTCCCATCCGTGTAGGTGTCAAAAGTGAAGTCAGCATCTCCACATGGCGCACGGTGAAAGGCCAGACAATGCGAAGCAGCGTCGAGGTTGGAAGAGCCGTGCATGTACAGCAGCTCAATCAAGCAGGGGGGGGGGAGTTGAACCCCTGAAGAGACCCCAGCACGGATTCCCAAGGGGATCTTTTTGGAGTGGTCATGGATATGTGCCACATCATTCATCGTGACGAGGCTGTGACAGACAGACGGATGGATGAAATCAAGCGGGAATCATGATCTGGACAGCGCGAATCCAGCCGAGGAAGATAGGTGCACGCAACTATTGCCTGCACATGGCGCCACAAAAGCAGGATTATCAACATGATGAGGGATATAGGCAGAATGTGCCACTTCCCACAGTCGAATATCCCATACAGCTTCGCACGATCAACACATGCTTGCGCGGCGATTCCCTCCATGTCGCCCACAGGCCACGCCATCATACCAACGGCTTAGTCGGACGCGGCCCGGCTACACCGAAGCTGGGGGCGGCATGTCCGACACACATGACAAACCGCAAGGACGTCAGGGCGGCTCAGGACAAACATGCAGCCGAGGGAGAAAAAGGCATCAAGCCCAGTTCAACACCGCGAACTTGCGGAGAGACTCTGATCTTCCCGTCTTAGCTGGAAAGCGGACGCCTGACTTCATCGTGTTTTTGGGTTCCTTGAGACAACGATTTGTTCCTCCACAAGGCGAAGAAGAGTCAGTTCGGCTCTGCGTCTGGTGTAAGATGCGGTCCGTCATGGATGGTCGTGTTGCTTGATGTCCTGGTTGCACTTGACGTCTTCGTGGGGTGTGCTCGTGTGTGGCACAACACCAATCGATCTCAAGCAATACTCGATGGAGTTCCGCTATCCACAAGCGAGCTTCGCATAGAAGCTCTTGGAAATGTGGATTCTCACCGCCGGCCGGATCATGGAGACCAGTCGAGGGTAACAATGTCCTTCAGGAGCGACCTCAAGCTCGCTCGACACAGAGAGGGAGAGATGCGGAAGGGGTTATTGTGGCATCTCTATCGAGACTTCAAATGTACCCAGTCCTCAGTCGGGCATCTCTGGAGCCCGACGGCAAGACTCCATGGGCCTGTGAGTCTCCATGGAAATGATGACTTTGCTCAGAGGGTCTTTTCCGAAGGAAGTGGGTGTTTACATGAGAGGGGTGGATGATAACTATCTCCAATGCGTACAGGGTCATGGTACCTTGCTGACTGGTTGAGAAGAGCGGACGAAAGCCAACGCCAGGGAGACAGGAAGAATTCCGGCTTGGAAACGGGCCCGAGAGAGAGGTAGAAAGAAGGGAGGCTGTGGGGATGAGGAGAGTCTGCAAGGTGTGAGGAGAGAGGATGAAGGGAAAGGAAAGCATTCCTACACGGGTCAGCCGATGGTTTTATGAAACGCTTGCACAGTGTCCCAAATCAGCCTGACAACCGTCATGCGGCTCACGAATTCGATACACCGGTGACCTCCCGTCCGAAATCAGCGTGACGTCTCAACCGGAGCGCCATCGGAACGTACCCTGGCCGCAAAATGATACTTGTCCCTGTGCGCTGGCGTCGTACAATCTGCAAGAATGCCTGATGCCCAAGGCTTCCGTCCAGAACGATGACGAGGCCCTACAAACGGACCCAGATTTCGTTTGCAAGTGCGGGCTGGAAGCTGGGTACGTGGCTGTCATCTGCACTGTTCCGTCCGGTCTCGCCTCCAAGACCCGGGAAGGCACTGCTGTCACGTCAGTACTGCAAATCGTTACCTTGTTGGTGCTCCGAATTGCGGAAATTATGATCAGACGAAACGGATTGATGAGTTTGAAGTCACGAAGTCGAGCTATTGCAGGATGAGAATGATGTGCATGGTTGCCAAATGAGTGACGTCCCGAAGTATTTTGATCTCGAATTGTAGCTATGCAAATATGTGTTTTGGAGAGTTGCGGCGTTGGAGATGCGTGAGCGGTATCGATGGTGCTTTTTGCACAGATGTTGCGACTTGCCCCGGTTGTCTCTCCGTTGTTGGTCCCTTCAACTCCGAGAAAACTCCCACAGTGCGAAATGCGGCACGGAAGCACTTTTAGTAGCCGAGAGCCTTGAGCTCCTCATCAACCTGCTTCTTAACCAATTCACGAACATGCTCGAAATCATTCGGTGCCGTAGTGACCCTCTTCTCCTTCTGCTCCAGACCAACAAACTCCGTAGGCAGCACTTGCTTCGTGAAGTCAAAGTCCTTCTCGTCCTTCAATGCCATCTCAACGGCACCGGAGAACTTGGCAGGGTGGGCGGTCGACAGGGACACGTGTGGTACAGACTTCTCGGTGCGCTCGGTGGACCGTTGTGTGGCGGCGATGCCGACGGCCGAGTGCGGGTCCAGAACGTACTGGAGCTTCTGGTAGGTGTCCTTGATGGTCTCGAGCGTCTCCTTGTCTGTGACACGCTCGCTCTCGAAGTCGCGCTTGGCGCTCTTGAGGACGTCTTGGTAGACGGGACCGAACGAGCCGGTAGTCTTGAGGTCCTTGAGCCAAGTGGTGACCTCCTGACCAGCTTGCCTCTTGTTCCACTCCGTGTCCATGTTTGCGGTCTCAGCAAACTCGTATGCAAGGAACCAGAGCAGACGCTCGAAGTTGCTAGAAACCAGGATGTCCATCGCAGGGCTGAGGGTCTCCTTGACGCCATCGGGGTGGGCCTGGGCACCATCCTCAGGCAGTCCACCAACAGTGGCAGGCTCCTGCGCAACCTTCTTCTCGTACTTGCCAGTCTTCCAGAAGCGGTCGAGAATATCGTTCTCGTTGGTCGCAATGACGAGACGCTCAATAGGGAGACCCATGCGCTTGGCGAAGTAACCGGCGAGGATGTCGCCGAAGTTGCCAGTGGGAACAACGAAACGCACGGAATCGCCGAGCTTGAAGTCGGTGTTGTTCTTGGCGAGAGCGAAATATGAGTGGAAATAGTAGACGATCTGAGCGAGGATACGAGCCCAGTTGATGCTGTTGACGGCACCGAGCTGGAGGTTCTTGTTGGCATCCTCATCGCCGAACATGGCCTTGACGATGTCCTATGTGAATGTTAGTCAGAGCCAGAATTACATGTATTCGTGTCGGCTTACCTGGCAATCGTCGAAAGTGCCATCGACAGAAAGGCAGTGGACGTTCTCGTCAATGACCGTGGTCATTTGTGCCTCCTGAATGGGTGAGACGCGACCGGTAGGGAACATGATGAAAACCGAAACATCCTTCTTGCCCCTCAACCCATAGATGGCAGCAGAACCAGTATCTCCGCTTGTAGCGCCAACGACAGTCAAGTGGTGTCGGTCTGTCGGAAGTTAGTGTCTAGTATTCGCATGATCGAGTCGAGCGTCTTACCCCTGCCAGTCTTTCCCTCGTTCTTCCTGACAAGGAAGTACTCAAACAGGTTACCCAGGAACTGCAGAGCAACATCCTTGAAGGCGAAAGTAGGACCGTGGAAGAGCTCGAGGAGGTGGACATTGTCCTTGAGGTGCACCAAAGGAGTGGTCTCAGGGGCGCGGAATGTCGAGTAACTGGCGTCGATGATCTTCTTGAGGTCGGATCGGGGGATCTCGGCCGACGAGATATAGAGCGACATGACCTCGAGGGCCAGGTCTGGGAAGCTCAGGTCTTTCCAGCTTTGCCACGACGAGGCCTGTGGGATCTCCTCGGGGATGTAGAGGCCGCCATTGGAGGCGAGGCCTTTTAGGACGACTTCCTCGAAGGAGCGCTATCGGTTGTTAGCTGCTATGTCATTTCCATCTTGTCGACTGTTTTTCAAGGAATCCATACGTTCTGCTCATCATCGCGGGGACCGGCGCCGCGGGTACTGAGATACCTCTGGGACCTGGTGTGTGTCTCCTCCTTCGTATGGTTAACCCCGTTGGTAGCCATGTTGTATAGCCGGCAGCCAATTGGCTCTAAAGTCGTGAGATCGGTCTCGTGTGTGGTCGGTCAAACAATCGGAAAACCCGTCACAAGAACCTCGACTTTAAGAAGATGGCAGAAATGCTGGACCGTATAAGTGGTGGAAAATGTCGCGATGGCCAAGAAGGGAGTCACTTTTTTGTTTTTGGCGTCGCCGAGATTCGGTCATGTCGTCCCGACCGCCAGCCATGCCCCTCTTCCACAACGGGCTTAGTGCGGGGTCCCTTGGGTCCCCTGCTCAATGATCGGTCTAGCGGGGAGCGATCACGGAACTGGAAGCGAAACGTAGATGCGGCAAAAGACAAGAGGAATTAAATCTTCCTCATCTCTCAATTGGGTATGTAGATGCAATGTCGTCAATCATTAGTCCCGTAACCGATTCGTCCCCTTCACTTCCGAACAATTTTTAGCAGTGGCGCGATGCGCGTTCTCTTGCTGAGCCCGACCCGGTACACAGGCTTTCCCTCACTCTGTGATGTGATTTGTAGAGGCTTCCCTACTGGCGCTTTTGGCGTTTTCTGGTCGGGGATGTTTGACAACTCCTGAGACTTCTCGGGTTTACCTAACGGAACTTGAGTCTTTGTCTTGCCGTTCTCTTTGTTGGGTTTCGTTGATTCATCCCCGTCTTCCGACTTGTGCGCCACCTCAGTGCTCAAATCCTCAGTGACATCGGCATTGGCTGCCGGCTCATCCTTCTCGATAGGACTTGATTCATTTTGCTTCAATGGTGGGGACTCTTCAACAGCGACCGCTTCGGACTTCTTTGGTGTGGTCGAATTCTTCTTTGGTCGTCCTCGCTTCTTCTTTGCTGGCTTTTCTACCACTGTCGGCTTGTCTGCCGCAATTGGCTCCTCTGTCTCCAGCTCAACAGCCATTGTCGTCTTCTTCACTTCTGTCTTCTTAGGCCGACCACGTTTCTTCTTTGGCTTCACCGGTGTGTCCTCAAAAGTCGAGTCGTCGTCTTCAATGACTATTGGTTCGTGACACTCCTTCAAGTCCTGTTGGCTCTCCTCTGCTGTGAAGGCCTCAGCCCGAACATCCTCATCATCGCCTGTTGGCTCGTGATAATGCTCCTCATAGTCAGTCGTCTCAGGTAGTGCAATGACATCGGGCGACGATAATCTCCGTTGTCGCGAAGCTGGTTCCTGCACCGCCTGGAGTGGCGAAGGCGGCGGAAGGGTGTCGATGGTGCCATTTGGGAGACCATCTTGTGAAATTACGCCTTGTGTCAAGCCGCCAACGGTTCTTGGGGAATTCAGATTGGTCCCAGAGCTGCTCGAGGTCAAGTCCACCAGCCTCTGCCCTGGCGCCCGTAGTGTAGATACAGGGTCTTGCCCAATACTTGAGCCATAATCCATTGGGTGGTACTGTTCCCGTTGGCTTTTCGTCATGGCACTTGGTGTGATTACAAACGCTGTCTCGTCGTCAATCTGCAGAGTTGGAGGCAACATGCTCGACGTGTCGGCCAATTGGTCTTTGCTTGTGACTGGACTCGTTTCTTCATCGTTGCTGAGTTTCCTCCGTTTCCTCCGAGTTGATGCTAGTTGAGGGTCTGGGCTGCTTGGTACATCCCACATTCCTTCCCCGCCAGAAACACGCTTCGTCGATGCAGCTCGGGCACCTTTGGCTTCCGCCTGTGTGCGTTCCTGAATGGCTTGTGTCTGCTCATAATAGACACTCTTGAAGAAAGCCGTGTCGGTGGAGTCTGTTCCTCTACTCAATGGGTCGGATGACTGCCCATTGGGGAGTGGTGGGAGGACCACTGGCGCAGGGCTTTGAGGCGAGACATCTTCGTCCTCATCCTCAGAGTCCGCGATGAAGAGCCGAGTCATGATGACGCGCCGGTCTGATTGGTTTGCAAACCATGAATGTGATTTGTGGCTGCTTTATGTCGATAGTATTGGCATAGCCGCGTGTCGAAGCGACAACGCGGTCGAAGCTATCACAGCATCTACGCGCTATCACGTGATGTCACTTTGGAAGGGTTAGGGTTTTGTTCCCCCAGTCAAGGCTTCAGGGCGACACGATCACCTCCAGAAACATAACTGCTGGCAATGAATGGGTCACAGTGCAGAGGCACCTACAATGTTCGCTAGCAGTCGAAATGCCAGGTCAGATGCATTTCGTGGACTATCGTCATTGAGCCGACTTCCCTTCCAGCTCGGCGCCAAGCAGCTTCGCTACGTCCACACCCTGCACCTCATCCTTCCATCGGCTGTGTTATTCGCCTCTTGCGCGTCAGTGCCGAGCAATTTGGTCCATTTTCGCTTTAAAGCAAACTGAAAGACGCTGTCTTTCGATCCTTCTAGCTGAGTCAATCGAGCTTCAAATTGCTGCGTTGTTGAAGTTGCGAACCCCGGAGAACACTGCCCAACTCAACTCCTCTACGTCTCGTCGTTGTACTCCACGGTCGTCCTCCACACGAGCTTCAACTTCGCTTCTCATGTCCCACCACAATGGCCAGAATGGATTCACACGCTTCCTCAAGCGTCTGGCAACCTCGCGGGATGTGGTCCATGTCACCATTTCACATGCGAACAACAATCGCCCAGCTCGCCTACTTCGTCGGCTTCCCCTTCGTCTACGTCCTGCTTTACGCCTGCTTCAAAGACATGTTTTCTTTCGCCATCAAATCATTCATAGCCGCCCTTTTCCTTGGTTACCACATCGCCGCGCCATTTCTGATCTGGCTGCACGAGGCACGCAATAATCCGTACGCTTTTGCTCCCGGGATGCTAGGACGGGCAAGTCGAGAGGAGCAGAGAGAGCTGCTGGAGGCGAATCGACGGGTGGTCAAGTGGTTCATCGAGAACGATATATTCCTCACAGAGTTTAAGGATCGTCCTCCGGGGATTGGGTTTCGAGAGTCACCGCCAGATCTACTGTAAGGGCTGCGCATGCGCAATATTGCGAGTAAGCGAACGCTATTGTTCTATAGCAGACACACAAGACGTATAAAAATCCATTCGCTTATTGTTTCTTGCTATCAACCACATGTGATACTTGAACGACGCTCTTCTCCAGGGGTTTAAACCAATATTGGCTTCCTTCGAGATCTCTCATACTGCACGAGCGAGAACAGACTGCGCATTCTGTGTCTGCGTACAGTAGCTCATACCTGGTTCGACTATCAAGAGTATCAGCACCAATTCTCATGACCATCTGTCAATCTCAATACAAGACTTACGCGGGAAGTTTCCAAAGTTCAGGTCCTGGCAGGTACCATCATGGTGCAACTCAAATTCCCAAGATTTGCTCGAGTCATCGTTCACGTTGATAACAATCGACGAGGTAGACTCCCAGAACTCCAAACCAGCGCACCAGAGGTCGATAGTACCGGGGTTCTCTTGCTTGTAGAGTTGTTGACCGGTGCATTGCTGGCCTGTGTAGCCGGCGATGACCCAGGATGCCTCGACGGCGGTGGCGAGCAGGCCGAGGGTGGAAATGAGGGTCGACTTCATGTTGATAGTTTGGAGTGGGAGTATGGAATGGATGATGAGTGTGATTATTGCTCCGATTCACAGGATCGACAGGTGTATTTAATGTAGAAGAGCATCTATACTCGGCTTCGAAATCATATTCCCTCAGACGCTACAGCTTTACCACACTCGAGTTCCGTCGTTCGCATTCATGGAACCATGATGACTTCCAAGACTATCGCAGTGACGTATCATTGATCACGATCCTACAGATATGCAAACACCTCACGGTCGCAATTGCCACTACGCCTCAATCCACTCCTAGTCCTATACCCAAGACATTCTTTCACCAAAACTTTAGCTCAAAAGTAAAGACTCCATCACACCAGCCAAGCATTGGCGAATCCTTCAAACACAACACCAGGTCGCCGACCTCCTTTTAAGCTTAAGGCCTACACTCTATTTGCCTGCCGTCTCCGCACTAGGCATGATCCTCGAATACTACCTTCTTCAAACTTCCTAGTTTCTCGGCACCTAGTCTCTCGGCACGTATGGACTGTGTATGTCCGGTCCGCGGGGCGGGTCGCTGTATTCCGAGTGGTCAATTAATGAGAGGATCCGCCAAGGCTGGATCGTAGCCTCTAGGGCTGACACCATACCACGGCTGACATCATGAAGTCTGTTTGGCATTCGAATTCTAACCTTTTTCGAGATTAGTGTAGAGGTATGCATATAGGACTTTCCGTGGGAAGATGGCCAAGACCATGGCTATTAGGGATGCAACGTCAACGGCAGAGAGTTTAGCTCGTTCATTGTGACCACTCATCGCGCTAAAGTAAGCTTAAACATAAGCTAGAACTAGAAGCTGCCAACGGACAGCCTGTATCACATACCTTACGAGGAGTGCCGTGAATGAGTGATTCGTGATATTCGATGAATAGGAACAGGTCGAAACAACATATGCATCTTTGAGTTAGTATCGCTGCTTTGCGACGTACAGAGCATACGCCGAACCCCGAGTGATCTACTAGCCAAGATCATGATTTCTCCAAGCATTGGCATGCTTCGGAGTCGCCGAATACTTCCTAGCCATGATCCCAAATCACCTAGTCGGTCTCGAGTGCCGCCGCTAGGATTGAGTAACCCCGAACTTGGCATTCTTGGTTCTTGTCCAATACGAATTCAAGGGGTAGACACATGCAGGCATGAACATTGCTAGCCCGGGAATATGCAGACCTACTGGACGATCGATCGACGTGTGGCTTCAAGGATCGGAGTTGACTTAGCTCATGCATAGTCCTATCTGCCGGCCTGATGGCAGTGACGACAGTCGCCTTCAATGATGTCTGCTTCGATTGGCCGAAAAGGTGACACTCAGACATGAATCTACTGTGCCTCTCTTGGCGATTGTCCTTATAGTCCACATTCGGTGGCACGCGAAGGAATATCTCGCCGACCTTGGCGTTTAAGTGAAGCTCGTCGTGATAATCAAATGCAAGCAATGCAGCAGAACGGACGATATCAGCATCCAAGACTGAAAACATGACATAATACCAAGGCTCGGCCATCTCGAGATATGTGACAGTGACTTTGACCTAGTACGCCCTTGAGTTTGTCGAAGTATTGACTCCACGTTTGCGAACAGGCGCGGCGTTACGTGAACACCCATTATACTTCTGATCGAGCGACATCACCAATTGCCACAAGTATAGTGTACACCGACAATCGATCTCAGGAATGAAGTCTGTAGCCTAATACTACCTGACGATGTAACAAGGATTGACTGCAACGACTTGGCCGTGGAGTTTTCCAGTCTATGTTCGGAGCCGTGGGCATCTCGAGCAGTCCGAGATGATGAAGCTGCATCAACGAGTGGCAGCGTGAACTTACAAAAGACAAGCGACATCACTCGAAGTTGTAATCATCTCCTGACAAAGGCAGACAAGGCACACAGAGCTTTCCAACAGTGCCTCTCCTCCCGACCAACCCTACTACTCACCTTTCATTGCAAATCTTGCACAATGTTGTCAAAGACGGCTCTCCTCTCCATCCTGGCCGTGTCAGCCGACGCGTTGCACACTCTTCCATGGGAGATCAACACATACGACAACGCCGATTGCAGCGGTCCAGCCGCCTCAGGCTTCACCGGTGAAGACATCCTCGACAAGCGAGTTGACTGCTACAAGACTCACTTCCCCAAGTCTTCCAAGTCTGTGTGGTTCAGGGACTCTGCCACAGCTGCGCACGTTCTCAAGCTCCATGCTGGAGATGAATGCTCCGACAACGATGAGGTCGTCGCCATCCCTGCTGATGCAGAGGGTGTCTGTGTCAAGCTTGAGACTTCCAACGGATTCTCACTCGCTCGTGCTGATGGCGTTGCTGTTCGCCAGGTGCGCCGTGGCTGGTCAGGGTCGTCCGACCTTTCAACCAGACAGAACCAAGCCGAGTTCTACGCCTGGTTTCACACTCGTCGCCAGGCTGTCTACACACACGTCGCTGCCACAGTCGCAGCCTGCTCCATCCTCAACTGGGTTGCCTGCGGTTTCGGCATCCTCATCACCACCGTCGAGACGGCGTTCCTCGCCTGGGAGGTGCACAAGTACACGGCCCACCGTGCCGGCAACAACAAGCGGTCCCTTGCAGAGGAGCTCCTTGATGGTCCTATCGACTTTAGTGATTACATCGAGGGCAAGACCGTCCGTGTGCACGGCATCAACATGGCTGATGACTTGAGCCGTCGTGATAGCTTCGCTCTGATGGGTCGCGACATTGACGAGGATTCTCACCTGTACATGCAGATGGACTATATCGACGATCTCACCGGTGAAGTCGAATCCGTACTCGCCGACCTCGATCTCGATACCAACATGACGATTGCTTCTGCTCCAGCTGACAAGTCCAAATTCGGCAAGATTGGTTCAGGAGACCTCGCTCGTCGCCAGCAAGCGAGTGACTACACGATTCACTACCAGTCGATGAGCATGTCCGAGCGTGCGCAGGATCTGTTCCCGATCTCGAGGGAGCAGGCTGATCATCTGGCTAATGATATCTGGGTCTGGGGTGCTGAGCAGGATGTTGGTGGACACTGTGCGGCGTTGTTG
Source organism: Sarocladiaceae sp. CBMAI 1973 (assembly GCA_021347865.1). Taxonomy (NCBI): domain Eukaryota; kingdom Fungi; phylum Ascomycota; class Sordariomycetes; order Hypocreales; family Sarocladiaceae; species Sarocladiaceae sp. CBMAI 1973. The sequence goes on from WNLN01000364.1 coordinate 11,716, forward strand.
GCCGATGGAGATAGGTTGAACTCGGGTTACTTCTCGATTCGCACGGGAGGTTTCACCGCCCACCGCGACTGTGAGAACGTCTGAAGAACCAGCCGGAAAGATCCATCTTTGAGGTAGGGATGGCGTGTGGGGAGAGCTTTCTCAGCTGCGATTGTACTGCGAGGGATGTCATCCTCAGATAGCTCGGCAATCAAGTTTGACAGGGTTCAGTCGACCCGATAATTCGTACGTGACATTTTACGGAGCTGCGAGACATCGTGACCTAAATTAGAGCGTGTTGACGGCCAGACACTACCTACCGCTGAGGCGTCCATAATGCGACGTGTGTGTGTGCACGCGCGCTCACTGCAGCCAACTGTGCATGCGTTCACGTAGGCAGCTGTGCGTGCCGTCCGCTGACGAGGGCGCGGACCGGGCGGAGCTGGCTGTAGACGTGCACATTGCTTTTTTTGTGAAGCCAAACTGTGTCTGCTATTCTCCAGAACGCAAGTTGCGGACGTTAGAGAACTAATAAGTGTAGCGCTGTCTACTTACTAAAGATTGTCTACATATACCTTCCTGTTAATGGTAGGGATCAGCTCTAAAGTTGCATATTGCAATAAAGAGCGATCATATCTGGATACTCACTCAGACTTTGGACATTCAGATTTTGGACAGCGACCTGGATCGGCTTTGTGTATGCGCCCATGACAAGGGCTTGACGCCTCAATTCTACTCCCTACATGTCATCTCGCCATGATCTGCATCGGTAGACCTGCCGAATCCTGGTGCTCAATTTTCGGTGACAGCCCAGCCCCTGGACTCCCCGAACCTAAATGCCATCTGGAAAAAGCGTCGTGGCGTATTCCACTCAGATCGGTTGGATTAGATTATAGCGGCATTTCCCTTTAAGTCGGTTAACACGGTCACGGATGCAGACATGCACTTTCCAGTCGAAAAAGTGCAATTCCAGCCCCGAGCGCAACAGAAAAAGCCACCAACAGACTGGATGCTGCAGTAGTGAGATGCAGGATGCGTCGTAGCTCCGAGCCGGACTTGTGATTGGTGCCCGTGATACATACGCACACCCTCAGTTCCCTTTCCAGTGGGAGCCTGCAGGTCAATGCCGTATAGACGGAATACAGCCACTGACACCCGCATAAGATAGTTGACAAGTGGCGTCAGTCTCCCAATCAGAACTTCCACTGATGAGTCTCTTACAATCTGAGTCGCCTCAATATAACGGCGAGGCCACTCGAGATCTTGCTCTGGTGAGCTCTATGAGTGACGTACTCTTCTTTCCATCAGTCATAGCCCAATTTCTATAAGAGAATGGGATGCCTCCGTGATACGGTGCAAACTGTTGCCGCTGTAAAAGCAAACATTCTCACTCCCATTTGAGTATCCTCTTACACAGAGCCTTCGTCGCACCTAAGATGTTTGTCTCTCCCCTACAAGCTCTCTTAAACATAAGCTAGCTAACACTCTCAAGGTCTCACTCTACCTCTAACAGCACCAATGATACCTTTTCAAGGTCATCAACCTACTCCTCCAGGGAAACCGTCTTCACGTCCTCCCGTACCGCGTCCACTTTTACGAGTGTCGGCGCTCAAGACTTCGTCGAAAGAACCGAGACACCTCCCCGTCAACAGCCAAGTCACCTTGCCCTCCCCGCTGGAAGCCCGGCCGGGTACAATGATGCTCTAAAGGGTGTTGGGTCTCAATTCGATGGGTAAGTCTGTCGTGGTCCATGGTCCGATCCAAGGCTGAGTGGTGTTGACTTAGACGTGTCAAAGGCACACCGCCGCGACCAAGCCTGGTCAATACCCTGCGACGTTGGATGTCGAAAAAGAAGCCACCTCGACCTAGGCCAATCATGTTGATTGAGCGTGTTGAGGAGAGAGTCACAACAAGGCGTGAGATGGTGACGGTCGAGTCCATGCGATCGCGTTGGGGGTCGGAGTAAGGCAATGGTATACCAAGACAGCTGCAGGTCATTGAGATTAAAGTCAATACATAAGACTTTTGGATAAGAATTTTGCAATTTCGTGAGGTATAAGACCGACCACTCTTTCACCTGCGTAGAAGCATTTAGACAAAGCCGTATTACGTGTAAGCGTGACGTGTAAGCAAAGTCCTCCCATCCACAACAGCGGCTGAACAATATTTAAATAAATACATTATATTGAACATTTGTATCTGGGTGGAGCCTAGAAAAAATGACAGCTCATTCAGCGATTTTCGAAACGCGGGTGATCGGGGGTTTACATGCAAAGTCCGCAGCAAAGCCTCAGCAAAGGCACATAGCACACCACGGTACAGAATGAAAAAGATGAACTTCCTTGCTGCTTCATTTAATAGTCATTATTAGATCATAACAAAAGAGGAAATTTATATTTCTGCCGGAAGAGGCAACCACGGCGGGCGGACTTGTAGCTTGAGATTGCTGTTAAGTGCGGACATTAGCGACGCTAGACCAGGGACGTAACAACTTCAAGGATTCTAGCTACGACAAGGAGGAAATTCGATGCCTTAGTGCACTGCGTCTTCTCGAGATATAAGCGGACTTGAAGCATTGAATTGGGAGTGGTTGCGGATGTTTGCGACGTTGAACTCTAAGTCGATAAGTATAAGAAGCTTCGACACGACTAGGAGCGGAAGACTATATACATCAACACACTACATTAGCTTGTCTTGGTACCCCTTGCTGTCCCTCTTCTTTCCAAGTCTACTATTCGTAGTAGTGAATCATGACCCAAACGCATCAAGCAGCTCTGCAGCACGAAGTTGGAGCTCAACTTCAGGTCGCAGCACGTCCAACACCTGAACCGGGCCCCAATGAGGTCTTGATCCAAGCCAAAGCAGTCGCGATCAATCCCTCAGACGTCAGTCGACGAGACAAAAATTACCCTCCCGCGCCTTCGTTCCCAGTCGTGTTGGGTGGCGATCTCGCTGGTGTCGTCGTCAAAGTCGGACCGCATAACGAATCTGGAATTGCAGTCGGCAGTCGCGTGCTCGCCCTGGCCACGGACGTCTTCTACAACGGCTCTCAAGACTATGGCAGCTTTCAGGAGTTTGTGATTGTTCCGATTGAGGCTTTGACGTTGCTCCCGGATAGCATCTCGTTCGAGGATGGGGTGGTGATGCCGGTTGCCACGATGACGGCTTGGGGCGCATGGAATTCGATTGGCCTCCCCATTGGACAGAAGGATCACTTGAAGTCTGAAGACAAGGAGGCCGTGTTGATCTGGGGCGGTGCAGGGAGTGTTGGCACTGTTTCGATTCAGACTGCACGGTTCCTGGGCTTCAGGGTGTACGCGACGGCGAGTTCCAAGCACCACGATTACCTTCGGGAACTTGGTGCCGATAGGACCTTCGACTACAACGCACCCGACGTTGTCTATCAGATCATAAGCGCCGCTAAGGAAGAAGGCGTGAAACTGCGCACAGCTCACTGTGCTGTCCCTGGCTGTCTCGAGCCAGTGGTTGCTGTTCTCGACAAGACAAGATGCGCATTACCAGCTACAGTCACAGACTCTGCAGTGTTTGACCCGAGTCATCCTACACCCCAAGGTATCAAACTAGTGATGAGTACACCATTATTTGATGCGGAAAGCCGGCGTCCGTTCTTCTCGAGGATCTTCGGAGGTTGGCTGCAGAGTGGGTTGAGAGATGGCGTGGTAGTACCCAGCCCAAAGGCCAAAGTGATTGATGGTGGGCTGGCGAAGGTGAATGACGCGGTGGATGAGATTGCCCGCGGAGTGAGCTGCCAGAAATTGGTCGTCACAGTGTAGGTGCTGTTGCATGTAGCCTTAGGATAGATCAAGTAACAGCTAAAGGCCGATTTGCTGGTATACTGTGAGCTGGAGCATGAGACAGTATGACCACTGCGCTGTCGCCAATGGCTCAGAGCCACTTCTCCAGTGTTCAGGTGCATATCTGATCACGCTCATTCAAGCAGGCTGTCGCTGCCTAACCATGGACTGGACATTGCGGGCGGGAATTGGCCAGAAATTGGACAAGCCAACAGCGCGTGCATCACCTGCATGAGGTGCGCTGTGCAGCATGTCGACCGCATTTAGGGGCTGGCCAACTAGGAGTGCAAAAATGTCGTCCAAAATCTGTCCAAAATCTTTTTGTGGCTTGCTCGGTCGGGTCTTTTCGCCTTGAGGCCCTGGAGAGGCCGTCGCGAGCCTGGTCGCTGATCCTGGGGCCTGCCTCAGGTATAAAGTCGTGACGAATCACTCGACAGTTCCCAAACCCATCTCGTCCATGAACATCGGCTGTCGTGTTGAAGTTCTTCAAGTGCCACCTTCTTCTTGCTCCTATTATTGCTATTCTCATCTGCATGGTAGCTCGAGGTGTCTGACAAGGCTTCATCGCTTGCTGTGCCTGAAGATGGCGGATTATTGGACCATAAACGCCGGTCTTTTCCGCAGACTCTACCAAGACGAGCGAAAGACCCTTGAGCAAGTGAGAGCAATCGCTGAGAGAGAGCTGCACCCCCATCAAAACTATACGTTAGTCCAACGCCTCTCTCTGATAGACTCCTGTACTGATTCGCAAGTTAGGATCTCGACCTACGAGGCAAGACTGCGAGACATTCTAAAGCTACGTAAGAAGCTCAAGAAAGAAGACTGGTACCTCATTCACCAATATGCTCTGTCTCGCAAATTTGGACGTGGTGAATATGAAGTGTTCCTGAATGGAACGCTGATACGTTCCGATCGAGCGTGGAAGGAGATCCGACGTTACGGGTATCACAAGGACACCAGACGTGAGTGAGCCAGATCAAGTGCTTGTCCCTCTGTAAAAACATAGAGAGCTCTGACAGATACGTGCCAGGTCTGCAACGAATCTGTTTGCCGAAAGATGTTGAGGTTCGTCCACGGCAAGGGATCACAGCATCTTTATTCACCGGCTCAATTCCCACATTGAGCAAGACTGACATCGTCGAGGACACGACACAGCCTGTGTCCGTACCCACGAGCGAATGCGACGCTCTGCAAACTTGGGATGACTTCTCACGCGCACTCGATCAAATCGACACCTGGACGGCATCGGATCAGGCTAACGAGGAGGATCCGATAGAGCTTCCAGAAAATATGGACTACAGCAAGGCTATCGAGCTACTGCACGGCCAACTTCCCTGGAATCGGTTGAGAGTCGCTGTTCTTGGTGAGTATGGCGTGGCAGAAGATACACATATCCGCAGCCACTAATCAGTCCTTCGTAGAGATTCTAAGTGGCAGGAAGGTCGCGTATACATGGCCAGATTCTGAAGGCCACTTCGCCAAGTACATTCCAAACGATGGACTCATGCGCATGACACCTGGCTGGCTGGTGGCCAGCTTCGCCACCACGATGTATCCGACCACGCCGAGTCTTTACGCACGTTGCAGCACCTCAAACCTAGTTGGAATGGACCAGCTTGTCTGGTACCATCATTTCGCGGAGATGGCCTTCCGCATGACTGATCAAGCTTTTCATAACACAGACCTTATCGTCTTTATTGAATTTGGGATTGCTCTGAGGTTGTTACATCCCGACATTACCTCGAGAATTATGCAAGGTCACCACCTATCTATCAGGGCCATATGGGACCGATTTTGTAGCATACTTTTCAGTCCTGCTCAGCGACCACGCAGCTTGTCTAAATCCGTCATTGGCCATATTGATGGGAATGTTCTCACGAGTGCTTGTGAGACTATTATCGAGACAACTTTGCGTACTCACCCGGAGTGGCTCGAGACACAACGGGACAAAAACTGGCTTCTCATGTCATGCGGCTGGTTGAGATGCAAGAGGCTGATGCTGAAGCTTTTGGCGCAAGGAGCTGAACTCCAATATGCGGAATGTGGTCGGACCTACTGTTCAACGCTGACACACTCTGCCGAAGCAGGGTATCGCGAGATCGTGGTCAAACTGACGAAGGTCATTGATTTCAACGCCTTCGTGCCTTCGACGACCTCTTTCCCCGGCCCCGGCATGTCGCATTTGGCAAGGTTCCTCTGGTACATGTTCCACGACATGCCTAGGCTACCGTCGCCTGTCGATGCGCAAAACGTTTACCAGTCGTTGGAATGGATTCTTGCCGACGGAGCTGACGTAGACGGACCGTTCCCGACTTTTCTGCAGACTTCGGGCTGGACTTCGGAGAGGACATTGTCCCCATCTGGGTTGACCTGCCTTGATGCGGCATTCTACTTCGATCGGCGGGCATTCCAGGTCATGCTGCCGCACACGAAGCGGAAGTCAACCTGGATGACGCGGCCAGGCGTATGTGAAGCCGCTACTGCCGGGGCAGAGGCGATGGATGCCTATTTGGGCTTCTTCACTGAAGCCAGTGCTGTTCAGAAATCAGAATTTTTGCGGGTTGTCCTAGCAGAACAGTTCTTGATGACAAGACCAGAGGTGAATTTGCCTCGAGTAGGCCGACTTGACCTCGACCCTAGTCGTGCAAAGGTTTCTCGAGCGCTGCTTGCATATGGCGTCCGTTTGTATTCTGTTAAAGGCAGTCCCGTTAAGCCCTTGTTACTCCTTGAGACATGCTTAGCGAGTATCATAGAGCATGGTCTCAACGACGATTTTCACGCAATCTTGCAGCATCTTTGCCAAGAACCAATTGCTATTAGCTCGCAGACACTCGAGCAGTGCATTTGGGAGCAAGGAACACAAGCCTTAACTTTGCTATTAGACCATAGGATCATATGTCTTCGTGACATCCAGGAACACGGCATGAAGGCATTGCGCTTAGCGGTTACGATCCGGAACAGTGCAGCCGTGGCCTGGCTGATCGACATGGGGCTCAGTGTGCAGGGCAGAGAATCAAACGGTCTCACAATCATGGGCCTCAGCATGCTCAACCGTTACTTTGAGGGCGACGAATGCTTGTCGTTATGCCGATATCTCATCCAACATGGAGCAGAGCTAAAATGGCAGACAGGTGACAGATCATGCTCAATACTTTTCTCAGAGGCCTTGCGTCGGGCAGGAAGCGCCAATGCGATGCTGGCATGCTGGCAGTTCTTTGAGGAATTCCCAACGCAACTGGCTGAGGTGTCCGTCCAGGAATGGAGAACGGCTCTCGAGAGAGTCCTTCTTGAAACGCCCGGGTGGGGTATGCCTAGGCTTCTCCCGTGGATTGTTGACGAGCTCTTGCGCAGAACAACAGACGCGGATGGGAACCCTTCATTAGTCCTTGCCATCCAGGCTCGCCAGAACAAGATGGCTTGGACGCTGCTAGCTTCACATGCTGACATCGAAGAGAGATCTCCCTGTAACAACACTCCTTTGGGCATGGCAATCTGCATGCGTAACTTTGCGCTGGCTCGGCGACTCATTGACATGGGGGCTGATATCAACGCGCAAATAGCATGGAGCAACGCAGAAATATGGTCGGTATGTATCGAGCACGGAAGTGCAATAGGCGCAGCCTGTAATCAGGAGAATTGGGACGACAGCGAAAGAGCTGAGGGGATGGACATCATTCGCGATATGATCGGAAGAGGAGCCACACTGGGTAGAGAACATGTCGCAGCAGTTGGACGCGCATGGTTCAGGTTTCCCTTGTATGTTTGTGCCGGCCACGGGAGTGTCGAAATCGCCACCCTGCTTCTGCAGCAGGATGCCGATGTAAACTTGGTAACCATCGAGAGCGTCGAGTATGATGGGGAAGAACGCGATTGGACACACACAGCATATACAGCACTAGACGCTGCTGCAGAGGCCTATCGGCTCGACATGATGCTTTTGCTTATCAAGGCTGGTGGGATAAGTAGTGGCCCTGGACGCAGTGGATACGACACTGTTCTGCGGAAAGCAAAGGCAAGAGGACGTTATGCTACGATCAACATGGTTCAACAACATATCTGCGACCTCGAGAAGGACTTCAGAAACAATCCAGGGCATCGCAGCAATCATCTACGCAAGATCAAGATGGTACGCGAACAAGCACATGAGATGGTCCGTCGTGCTGAGGCAGAGGAAGAGAGACTATATGAGGAACGTGGGTACTGGTAAGGGGAAGACTATGGATGTAAACTATTTGTGGCCTGCGATGAGCATGTGTTGAATGTAGCATGGATGAGTTGATGTCTGACCTTATGGTACGAAGAAAGTTAGAATAGTAAGAAGAATAGCGAGTAAGATAGCAACTCAAAGAAATAGTAGGTGGAATGATGAGTAGAATTGGCAGCAAGGCTTACATTTCACAGCCTCTTCAATTCTATATCATCAGAACCAAAACTATTAAGTAGGCAGGTGGCGAGAGAGTCAGTTATAGAACGACCAAAACAAACGCGCTCGATGCAGCAAAAAAACGACCCCAACCTCCAGAAAAACAACGCTCAAGTGCACATCCTCACAACTTCTACGGTTACTCGGTGTTAGGTGGAATTATTTTTATTCCTCTACCTAAGATTCCCAGGTTGAATCGGGTATATCGGCAAATTGGCCAGAAGACAAGACGCTACCACAGTACAATTTCATGAAAATCCGTCACCCTTTTGTGAACGGAACCCCCTTTCGTTGGACCCTCAAGGCTCTCCATGGCACTTGGGTCAACTTCAAAAACGCCGAAATGTTGAACGACAGAACTTTTTGTCGCGAGCGGGAAAGAACCACTCCGAGCAAGAAGCCTCGTGATAGGGCAATTATAGCCCATGCTTTAAGTGTTGAATGCACGCCCATCCTGCTAAATCCCAACCGGTATCTGACCCTTTTGTTAAACTTTTGGGATGCAGTGAACATGTCTTCGTCTCCCTGGCCCTAAACGCCGATGTTGAATTCGTAGCTGATTCTCTCGAAGAACAGCTCACATCATGTAAAACACAAATGAAGAAAAGAAATTACACCATTACAAGCATTGATCGCTTATTTGGCGTACTTGGTGCGGAAAGCCTTGGCAGCGTTGACCATGTTGACGAGGGCCTCCTTGGTCTCCTTCCACTGGCGAGTCTTGAGACCGCAGTCAGGATCGATCCAGAGCTGCTCGGGCTTGAGGTGCTGGAGCATCTCCTCGATGCGGTCCTTGATCTCCTGCTCGCTGGGAACACGGGGAGAGTGGATGTCGTAGACACCAGGGCCGATGTGGCGAGGGTAGGCAGAGTCGACGAAGACTTTGAGGAGCTTGGCGTCAGACTTGCTGTTCTCGATAGAGAGGACATCAGCATCGAGGGCGGCGATGGCGTAGAAGAAGTCCTGGAACTCGGAGTAGCAGAAGTGAGAGTGAATCTGGGTAGAGTCCTCAACACCAGCAGTGGAGAGCTTGAAGGCCTTGACGGCCCAGTCGAGGTAGGCGGTGCGCTCCTTGCCAGAGCGGAGGGGAAGACCCTCACGGAGAGCGGGCTCATCGACCTGGATGACGTCGACGCCAGCCTTCTCGAGGTCGACAACCTCGTCGCGGAGAGCAAGGGCAAGCTGCTCGGCCTGGACGGACTGATGAACATCGTCACGAGGGAAAGACCATCGCAGGCAGGTGATGGGACCAGTGAGCATGCCCTTCATGGGCTTCTTGCTGTTGTCCTTAGCGTACTTGGTCTCCTTGACAGTCATAGGAGCCGGACGGGAGATGTCACCGACGACAATCGGGGGACGAACGCAACGGGAACCGTAGCTCTGGACCCAGGCGTGGGTGGTGAAGGCATAACCGTTAAGACGCTCACCGAAGAACTGAACCATGTCGTTACGCTCGGGCTCACCGTGAACGTAGACGTCAAGGTCGAGCTCATCCTGGATCCTGATGTTCTCATCGATCTCCTTCTCGATGAACTTGTCGTACTCAGCCTCGGTGATCTCACCCTTGGTGAACTTGTTGCGCTGGACACGGATCTCCTTGGTTTGGGGGAAAGAGCCAATGGTGGTGGTGGGGAAAAGGGGAAGGTTCAGCTTCTTCTGCTGCTGGTCGATACGAGTGGGGAACTCAGACTTGCGAGAGTAGTCCTTCTCGACGATCTTGGACTGCCTGTCCTTGACCTTGGGGTCGTTGGTACGGCTGGAGGTAGCGCGAGCCTGCATGGACTTGGCGTTGGCCTCGAGCTGCTCACGGACGGCGGCGGGACCCTCGGTGACAGCCTTGGCAATGAGAGCGACCTCGACAGCCTTCTCGGAGGCGAAAGAGAACCAGTCAGCGACCTCAGGGTCGAGCTTCTTCTCGCTGGCGAGGGTGTGGGGAGTGTGGAGGAGGGAGCTGGAGGTGGCGACGATGACGCGCTCCTTGCCGAGCTTCTGGATAGCGGACTCAACGGTCTCGATGGCACGCTTCAGGTTGGTCTTCCAGATGTTGCGGCCGTCGACGACACCAGCAGAGAGGATGGTCTTGGGGCCGAGAGCACCAATGACGGTCTCGAGCTGCTCAGGGTTGCGGACGAGGTCGACGTGAACAGCGTAGATGTCCTTGGGGACAGCCTCAAGGTTGTGGACGATGTCTCCGAAGTAGGTGGAGAACACGAGCTGGGGGATCTTGGAGCCAAGGCTGGCAAGCTTCTCGTATGTGGGCTTGAAAGCAGCCTTGGACTTCTCAGGAAGGTCGAAGACGAGAACGGGCTCGTCGATCTGGACAGTCTCGGCACCAGCCTCCTTGAGCTGGGTGAGGAGCTGCTCGTAGACGGGGAGAAGCTTCTCAAGAAGGTCGATGGGGTCGACGGACTGGTCACGATCGGCCTTGCCGAGGGTCAAGAAGCTGACGGGGCCGACAAGGACAGGGCGGGTCTGGATGCCAGCATCCTTAGCCTCCTTGAACTCACGGACAGCCTTGGGATCCTTGGTAAGGGTGAAGGTCTGGTTGTCCTGAAGAGTGGGCTTGACGTAGTGGTAGTTTGAGTCGAACCACTTGACCATCTCAAGACTGGGGACGTCAATGCCATCCTTCTGGTGACCACGGCCCATGGCGAAGTATTGGTCGACGGTGTCGAGACCATCCTTAGTGTAACGCTCGGGAACAGCCTGGAGAAGAATGGGTTAGCATGAGTCGGGTTGTACGAGTCATGGTAGTGCAGCTTACCCCGAAGTCCTGAATGTGGGTGAGGACCTGGTCGTAGAGAGCAAAGTCGTTGCTGGGGATGATGTCGACGCCAGCATCCTTCTGAATCTGCCAGTGGGCAAGACGGAGGCGCTTGGCCTCAGCGAGGAGGTCGGACTGTGAGATCTTGCCACCCCAGTCTATGCGATGTTAATCACGCTGTTTCTCGAGTCAAGCGTCGTGGGTAGGCAAACTCACAAGCTTCGGTAGCCTTCTTGAGGTCACGGTTCACACCCATGCGGGGGAAACCGAGGATAGCGGACTGAACCATGGTGACGGGTGGTTCTGATGTGTATGTGAGGAAGATGGAGGGGAGAAAAAGTATGAGAAACTGCTGATACCGTTAGATGAGCTGCCAAAGGAGAAAAGGTAGGCTGGGGATGTGGGCAGAAGCTTACTGGAATCAAGAGATGTGATTACTCGAGAGACCAATATGAAGCTCGAGATCGGAAAGAGATCTCAAGTGAAGTATTGGAGTTTGGAGAGAGGTATGAGGAGAGAAAAGGAGGAGGAGAAGATGAGAGATTAGAAAAAGAGGCGAGAGTTCAAGTAGAAGAAGTAAGAGAGGCGGGGCACACTCTTTGGTAGTAGTAGGCAGCTCTTGGTGGAGGGCGGCGAGGGGTGAAGAAAATTGCAAAGGCATGATGAGCGCCGAAAGCGGGGGAGGGGTATTAACAGACCGTTGATCGGAGAGAACATGCTAGGAGTCGTGATTCAGGTGGGGAATGGTGGTAGAATCACGGTAACAGGGCCCCGCTTTTGCTAAGGTAGATCACTCGTCCCTGGGCTTGCGCCATATCTCGCAGAAAACAAGGGCCTCCCGCAGACCCTTCTTGCTGTCGTTGGTCCCTTTGCCTCAACAACGGAGCATCGTAGACGCCACTGGGTCTTCCTACATCGCTTCATTGGCCCCATTCCCCCGTCAATGGCTCCATCGTTGGCCCAGTATCGGCCTGGTGCAGACCCCAATGAAATAAGGCGTGCCCGCTCGTGGGCAAAGTAAGGTGGCACCCCTTGTTACTGACTCTGTGAGTGGCGTCCCTGGGACGCAGTGTCAATCCGTTAGTGCCCGTATTACGCCATGTCCGGCTGCCGGACCCTTGGCTGATGAGACAGTCCTTGGCTGGTACGAATACGATCGGTGAGTTGCGGGACTCGGTCAGCGTCGAACCACGTCGAAAGTCAGGATGCAGTCGCTGGGCATGTATACATTAGCGGCGTACTAACTTCCGATGATCCAGGAACAGGGCCTCTGGTAGGAATAGGCAACTCAATACAAGCTACTGATCGCACGTCAAAAAGTCGAATCTTCCACAAGGGTCAGTCAGATCCTACCAAGAGCCTTGTACCCAAACTTTCGCGTTCTGGACAACAAAGTCTCTCATTGACCAGCTGGAATATTTTTTATGAAGCTGAAGATTAGGACTGCAGCCACACCGTTGGCTGAGCCACCACCCATGCTCTATCTTATCGATGATTGACCGAGGCGTTGTATGATGCACCTCTTCCAGACCGCTCCTTCCAAATTCGCTGGCCCAGGGCATCTTGTTGCGCATGAATTCCCATCCAATGGCATTTGATAGCACCCAATGGCACCAATCTCGGGGACATGGTTATCCTCGGCTCCCTGAGAATTGTACGACTGTTGATTGAGAGATGCCTTTGCGCCTTCGGAGCATGACAATGTCTCAGACCTGACCTTCTTTCAGGCTCGTGAAGCCTTCTCGAGCCATTGACTTTCACGTAATGGCCTGCTGCGATCCTAGGAAGGAGGCCATGACACAAGATGGGCTATCGCATCCCGGCACTTGCAATTGCCTCGACATGCCTGTAGAGTGTTGTTGATGTTCGGGGGACGAGTGTCACCCATTCTGCACTACTGCTGTATTCATGAGCGTTTGGTGGCCTACCTCAAGGGCCAACTCAAAACGCACCATTCGGCTGGAGACACAACTGCATCTTCGTTACCGGTGGCTTCGAGCCGATGGCAGATAGCTGTTCACGATCGCCTCGTATTTGAGCTTCCTGACATGGCTCACCTATGTTGCTGCAAAGGACAGTCCCGGCACGACGCGACCCCGAATGCTCGGCTGGTTCAATTAGGGCCGACAGCTCCTGCTGATATCGCTGCGTACACCTTGGAAACGTATCCTCACCCGGTCACGAAACACAGAGCAGCCGAGACGCGTGAGGCCACAGCTTCAGGCACAACATCAGACTTCATCGTCAGTGCCGTTCCCGTCGAGCCGGGCTGTGAGGGAGCTCAGGGTCTAGACGAATTGGTCGTTGATAATTCCGAGGCTGAAGATGATCAAGTGCCCTTGACCAAAAGAGCCAGTGCCACTTGGGGAGCTGTCCGAAACCGCCTGACACGACACATATCACTCGAAAGCACCTCCAAGCGGCAATCGCCTTCGCTCACTGGTCGAAGCCAAGAGGAGCTGGAGAGACGTGCCGAACTCAAGCGCTTGATGCACAAGAGGATACAAGACGAGTTGCTCTGTGACGACAGTCTTCTCGATCCTGGCATCGACGACAAACAGAACACTCGCAAGGCCTCTTTGAGCAATTTGAGTCAGGCACGAGGGGGCCCGCGCGACACCATCGAATTCATCGTCAATGGCAACGAAAACCCCATCAATTGCGGCTCGGCATCAGAACAGATATGCGCTGGATCACAGGAAAGCGTACACGACGGATCGAACAATGCTCCTCGGCATTGTATTGAGAGACTGGATGAAGATGCCAACACCGTCCAGTCCGAGCATGAACACGTGAAAAGGGGAGATCCAGCGCCTTGCGATGGCGAAATGGCTCGCGTACATTGCGATCCTTTCGGAAACTCCCCGCATCTTGTCAAGCATATTGCCCAAGCACCACTTTCAGACGCTCAGCCGCGGAGTGAGCGGGAAAAGTCAGACTCACGGGATTCACAATCCTCGGAAACACAATCCGTCCTCGCCATGTGGCTGCGATCTCAGAGCGTTCGATCCAGGGAGTCATCCGTGGTTCGGCTCAACACACTCGATGCTGAAGCATCAGTTTCAGTGATCCCAAAACCATGTTCTGGTACGAAGGCGGAAGGTGATATGTGCAATACTGACGGCATTGCCCCTGTGACCGAAAAGGGGTCCAGAACGGCGTCTTCACGTAACGTTCACTCTTCACTGGTTTCTACACGTCCTCTTAACGAGAATTATCGATACGACGCAAGTTCGGAGACTGAAAGCATGATGTCTCCGACTGGGGCAGTTCAACAACAGCAGCTCTTTCCCCTGTCTCCTTCTCAGGACCTAGCTCAGAGCTATGCTGTCGCAATGGCTTTTGACAGCGTCCAAGATGCTTCATCGTCCATCTACCCGTCCGCTATGCCGAGTATACAGACCAGTCCAACGGCATCACAGTCAAATATCTTCTACAATCTGAATAGCCGAGACTTGCAGAGCATTCATCTTGCATCTTCACCTTGTAGGTCGTTTATCTCATGGCGTACAGACTTCACTACTAACCCCGCAGTAGGGACCGAGCCGCAGGAAGTGAACTCAGGCCATGCTATCAGCTGGGTCGGTAGTATTAGGACCGGAAGCCAATCGACTTTCACACAGCCGGGCTGTGCTGAGCACGCGCAAGGGCCACAAAAGAGCCAGCTGACTCTAGACACTGTCTCTATTGCCGCAACAGAATCTGCTAGCTTTCGGCAAAGAGAGGAAGAGCTACTGACCATCGAGAAGAGATTCGGCAATGTCGTATTGCGAAAGAACTCACCGACCCCGGTATTCAGCCGTTTTCGCGAGGAGTTCAATCATCCGCCTCGACCGGCAAGCAGGAGAGGCACATTCATGGCCAAGGCACACAAATCCCTTGAAAGAAGGTCGAAGACGCTTTCCGGAAGCAATGACGACTACCATACCGCAACAGTGCCCGATCATGCTACCGATAGCTTGCCTCAGGGGCCATCGACCACAGGCACAGGTGTTACATCCAGCTCAAATCACCGCTCCCGGGGCCAGATGACTCGCCTTCCAGTTGCTCGTCATCGTCTAACGGCAACAGCGAAGCCTCAGGACAGCAGGTCACCAGGCTCATACCGCATCGATGATAGCATTGAAGCAAAATCTGAGCCGACATCAAAGCCAGATTCAAATCATCAAGACGCCGACTCGAGGACGCTCGACCCTCGTGATGCCCGTCTTGATGTCGATCCAAGCAGCTCTTGTGCGCGCGCACATGATCAGAGGGTTGTAGAGACTCCGATGGAAGATCAGACCTTCTTGGTTGTTCGCAACCAGGTCGAGACACCTTCAAGTTGGACGCGGTTTCCCTCTGCAACTCGAGCTGAGCGAAATGGCTCGGCCACGTTCGCACGAGATTCTGTGAGCAGCCATGACTTTGCCTTCGACGCTGTGGGATCCGCGGCTTCGCCCCTGGATCGAATGGCAAGTACAAGGACACAGAACAGCAAATTACCATTATCACGATCAATCAGATTGGGCCACCGAGTCAAATCAGGCCTCTCGAGGATCCTGCCTTTCATCAACCAGGACGAGAATATTCGTGCCGAGAACGTTGCCTCAGCCAGGTCTCAGTCCAATGCCGTGCGCCAGACGTGGGTGCCTATAACTGGAGATATGGCGGCAAGCCCAATCGATACATACGAAATATCCGACAATGTATCAGTGGTGCAGCATTCACCAAGTCTTGCGGTCAGTGGATCTTCGACACCCTCCGTCGCATCGGGCCCCGATTCCGTCGATTATAAGGTCATAGAGAGCGGTTCGGCGGTGACTATGCAGCGAGTCTGTCGGCGATCTTCTCCTTCACTTACACCTAAGCCTGGTCTGGCGAGCAGTGTCGCGCTCACAGATGTGTTTCATACACCCATGAGTCAGAGCCCCGCGGATCAGAGCTCTAATGAGCTTGCAACCTTCACTACCAAGAGCATCACTCTGCCTATCTTCCCCAGAACTCAGCGGCAGTCAATTGGTGCGGCAGCTCTGCCAGGGTCACGAAGCTGTCCCACATTCACAGCGGAAGGCATTCCTTCCGCTAATACTGAGCGGACGACTTTGTGCAGCCTCGGTGCTCACAGGCGTTACCCAACAACAGGAGTTGGATATACATGCTGATACTGACGGCGTTGGAACAACATTCGTAGTGTTACTTGGACATACTTGCCTACGCTCACAGGGTTTCGTGCATATCAGTTTATTCCGATGGAGGTGGTCTTGAAGCGTGGGTAAAGGCTTCTTTGAGGGCCTTCAGGGCTTCCTACCAACTCAGCACGCGTTGAAGGGAGTAGGGAAAGAGATCACACAGCATACTATATCAGTCTCATTAATTTCCAATCTATATCTACAACGTATGCTCAAGTCATGCTCTCTCGCTCGTCACTGGACTAGGATCCTGGTCCTGTTCCTTCTCTGACTGCGCTATTCGCTCAAGTCTGCGGTTGTCTGCTTCTTCTCTGCGTTGAGCCTCGGCCTTCCTCTCTTTCAGAGCAATGCAGAATCGTGACTTTGACTTGATGACGGGGCCCTTCCAGATGAACATCCATGGGAGGATGCACATGACGGCAGCAAGGCCACCTAAGAGAGAACATGCACCCGCAATACCGAGACTAGCGAACATGCGTGAGGTGGCCAGTGGTAGTACGACTGCAAGAAGAGAACGACAAGTAGATGCAGCGGCATTAG
>WNLN01000365.1:0-28388 GCA_021347865.1 Sarocladiaceae sp. CBMAI 1973
CGAGCCTCCGTACCCGGGGCCGGACAAGCCGGGCCTCCCATCGGACATCGTCCCCCGCCAGGTGACGCTACGGGATCGTCAAACAGTCGCAACGATCGTCCCATTTGCTTCGTGTGATCAATTGCCCCATTCACTTGGCGTCTACCTCTGTGATCAGCTCAACAAAGAGATCGATGGCGGTGATACATACCCTATGATCGACCGCTTCACCCCGGAAAGCTTTACACAATACTGGTTTCAGAATTTCGGGGCTGTCATGCTTCTTGGTGAAATAAATGGTGCAGACCAAGTCGTTGAAGGGAAAGACTGGTCGAAAGAATGCCTTGGCAGCTTCTACATCAAGCCAAATTACCCTGGCCGCAGCAGCCATGTCTGCAATGCGGGCTTCTTGGTCACAGATGCGTCACGTAACCGCGGTGTGGGTAGGCTGATGGGTGAGGCCTACATTGACTGGGCGCCACGATTGGGTTACACCTACAGCGTTTTCAATCTCGTGTACGAGACGAACGTAGCATCGTGTCGTATCTGGGACGCGTTAGGCTTCAAGCGCATCGGTCGAGTCAAGGGCTGTGGAAATCTAAAGAGCTACCCCGGCCGACTCGTTGACGCAATTATATATGGTCGCGATCTAGCACCCGGTGAGAGCGAGGAGTTGGTCAGCGAAGAGCGTTTCGACAAGATCAAGTACTATCTCAAGTACGGGAAGTATCCTAACGGGGCAGATCGTGCGGAGAAGAGCAGGTTGCGCAGCGCAGCAACCCATTATAAACTTACAGACGGCGACAAACTCATGCTCAAAGACAAGGAAGTCATCTCGGATCCCGCGAGGCAGTACGAGATTGCAAGGGATGTCCACGCCCAACAGCACGCTGGCATCAACAGGACGACAGCAACCATTGCTGAGAAGTATCACTGGAGCCGGATCAAGGACATGGTGAGCGACGTCATTCGTAACTGCGGTGACTGCAAGGATACAGGCAAGTCGCCTGTTGGCAACCACGTTGGCACACGAACTTTTGCAATCGCTTCAGCGGCGACTTCGGGTCAGCCAGCAACACTGTCTAGTAATGCAGCTCCAGGCGGAGTCTCGCACACCGAAAAGGCCGCCGTACCTCCTCCGGCTCCTGCTGAAAGCGACAGTTCTCTTGCAGAGAGCCTGTTACTCATATCAGCACTCTCAAGACAAGCCGATGGAGATTCACATGCCTCAACTTATACCGACCAGACAAGTCTGTCTGCTCTGGCAGGCTCAGAAAACACACTTCACCACAACCCGATGCTACAAGACCAGCCCTTGAACCACTTCCCCTCTCCGCCACATCACTTCGCTTCTCCTTCCGGCTACGAACAGCAACAACCAATCGACCCTCAGATCATACATCACACGCCCACCTCGACCCATGCCACCCCACGTTCTCCTCAACATCACCACGACCCCGTCGAAAGCGAAGAGCAAACATTTGAGCAATATCATTTCCAGGCCTTGCTGAACGCAACTGAGGATGAGGACGGGCCTGGACAGAGGCACGGCGAGGATACAGCGGCAGTAGATCGAGACCTAGAGATGCTCATCGAGCAGCATGATGATGATGATGTTCGATCCGGGGAGACGAGGATGACTGGTATGGGTGACGAAGACGAAGACGAGGTGATTGAAGAACGGCATACGCCCTCTGATGGGAGAGCTGATTACCACGGCACATATGGTGCATCGGGATAATTCTCAGGACAAAGGTTCCTCGAGAAGAGTGATTATATAAACAGGCTCTTAACTACTTACAGGCTCCTACAGTGTAATTAAATAATGACTATTTCAGACAGGTTGCATCACAGTAGAATCACCCACGACGAATCGAAAACCAAATGGAGGCTTTAAGTGAGGTGACTGCTGGTCGAAGGAGACCAAGTAGCTGCGATTATAAATCCCCGTAAATGGCATCCCCCAGAAAGCTTAACACAACGACGGTAGTGAAGCGCTTATAGTCGTACAAGGGCACCGTATAGTATCCCTGCGCTCAATACGGCTGGAGCCTGGACCCTGTAATTTGTATAGATTGGGGGTATTAAGCGAGTTGGCCAAGCCAACACCAATTACGCCTGCCAAGCTGTCTGCGAGGCTCTAGACCATTAGGAACATATTTAGGCACCATCGTGACAGAACCAACGGCCCACACAATAAGCCAGCTCGGGCGGTTTCCATTGCATTTTTCTATGAGGTTGCAGTCGGCTATGTCCGCTGGGGAGTGCTGAGCTGCGCCGCGTCAAAGGATCATGGAGAAGTTAAATAGCCACGGCTGTGCGTTCACTGGTCGTCGGTAGCCTGAGTCAATTCTACAGATTCCATTGTTCTAGAGAAGTCCGTATTTATCTCAGAATCCCGTCAAAGCTGCGCAATTGAGCCGACCCTTGTTCAAGCACAAATACCATTCACCCAATTTTATCCATTTCCAAAGCATACAGAAAAAGATGCGCGTCACAACATACGCAGGTCTGCTTTCGACCCTCTGCGGCACTGTCTCAGCAGCCGCCTTCTTCACCGAGCCTGAACAAGGCAGCTCTCTGAACATTTCTGCTCCCATCACCCTCAAATGGGACAAGCCTGAGATACCCGACACTCGGGAAGACGAGTGGCGTTTCCTGCAGATAACAATGCGCTTCGAAATGCCCTACGCCGAGGAAAAGATGGGTGGTACGAGCTGGAACGAAGAGATTGGGGAAAATCTGACGCTGTCCCGTGGCGGTGAGCTCGAGTGGGATCCGTCAGACGTCAGAGAATTCCTGGAAAAGGAATATAACGAGACCGCCGACAATCCTTTCGTGCAATTTTACGCTGTTATCACTGGCCCTGCGGATGGCCTCCAGTCGCCGATGGAGCCGGGGGAGCATGAAATTATTGGTTTTGGTGGCAAAGAAGGCTCAGCGATGGCTGTGCTGCCCGTTTGGCTGCTTGTGGCAGCTGGTGTATTAGTCGCGATTTAGACAGTATTCAGCAGGCCATCAGACGAATTAGACGTTATCACGATCTCTTCATTTCGAAAACCCCTTGCAAAAGAACGTCTGTCTCCAGTAACCACATGAAGTCGTCGCCGTGCCAAACAGGGTCCCGTCGACATGTTGCGTGTTGCCCTTATGTTCCTGTGTCTGGAACATCCAGAAGCCCCTGGAAAGGTCAAGACTTTTGGCCGATCATCATCACTTGGTATTTGCACAAACGTGGTCAGCGGCATCTCATTACTTCTTGGCAGTGTCGTAGCTGGGCAATTCATCAGGGTTCATGCAAGTCTAGAGGCTCTCTTTTCCCATCTAGGTATCATACAGATCCTTTTTATAAGCTCAACGCCTCCATCTCGGGAATTCGCTGGTCATCTTCTGTCTCATTCCTTTACCTGCGAGGCATGCCTCTTCCTCTTCCCCTGACTGCTCTCTGTGCTGCGCCTGGTGGAAGCTGTTGCCCAGGTCCCTGAGGCTTCTGGCTCTCCTCGTTGCGAATAGTCTCATCAACACCGAGAATGAGGCAAGCTGCCTCTGTGGCAGCCTGAATAGCGTTCACCTTCACGAGCGCCGGCTCCCACACGAAACGTTCCATCATATCCGCAACGCCCTCGTTCTGGAAGTCAACACCGGCCCATGTGCGTCCCTTGCGGTGCTCGACACGGAGCTTGTTCAGGATGTCTGTGGCGTCAAAGCCGGCGTTGTCGCAGAGTTGACGGGGAACAATCTCGAGAGCCTTGGCGAAGGCCTTGATGATGGTCTGTAGCTTGTGGGGGATGTTCTTGTCGGCGAAACGGTGGAGGTATGCTGAGATCTCCATCTCGCAAGCACCACCACCACCCACGATACGAGTGTGACGGATAGCGCGCTTGACGATCATGATTGCGTCGTGCAGGGAACGCTCGACCTCGGCGATGAATTGCTCAGCGCCTCCACGCAGGACAAGAGTGCAAGTCTTGGCCTCTGGGCACTCCTCGAAGAAGTTGAAGCGCTCACCACCAATCTGGCGCTCATCGAAGGTACCACACATGCCGAGGTGCTCGGGAAGGATATCGGAGCAGGTGGACTGAATGACGGCACCAGTGGCCTGGACAACGCGCTCCATATCCTCGGATGTGACACGACCAGCACAGAAGATATCGCGGTCGGCGAAGTACTGAGTGGCGAGATCGCCGATGGGGAGCTTGCTGAGAACCACCTTTGCACCAGTGTCGTTGATCGCCTCGAGCTTCTTGAAAATGATCTGCCATTCGGCATCGACGATGGCCTGGTACTCGGAGACCTGCTCGACGCGCACCTCTGCGTTATCCTTCTCAGCCTTGAGCTCAAGCTCAACATTCAGGCAGATGATCTTGGGCTTGACGAAAGTCTTGGGCTGCTGCTCGAAACCGGCGTAGGCAAAGGTCTTCTTGAATGCGACACCGTTGACGAAGCGAGAGTCGGTGAGGGACCCGCCGGGAATCTTCTTGATACCGATGAGCTTCTCGTTGAGGTCATCCTGGTCGAGGGAGAGCACGGCATCGACAACCACTATGACACGTAAGTCTACACTCATGATTTCATCCTTGGATACGCACTCTTGGTGAAGAACTCTGTGTTGCGCTTGATGAGCTTGCTGGTCATCGCAGTGGCGGCGAGCTTAGTGAGAGTGTCCCTCCTGTTTCCTTCGTCGGTGTTGATTGAGATCTCCTTGATCTTGTTGACGGCCATCTCGGATGCTTTGCGCAGGCCCTTGATGATAATCTGTGAACTGACACCCGTCTCGACGTGCTCCTTGACCTCCTTGAGGATCTCTCCTGCAAGGACAACGACGGAGGTTGTTCCGTCTCCGACTTCGGCGTCTTGCGAGCGGGCGATGTCGACGAGGATACGTGCGGCGGGATGAACGATGTCGAGGAGCTACTCCTGTGTTAGTCGAGTGTGGCTGAGAGAGTCAGGAGACATAACGGACCTTCATGACGGTGGCACCGTCGTTGGTGATAGTCTGCCTGCCATTCTCGTCGACCATAAGAAGGTCACCGCCATAGGGGCCGAGTGTGGACTTGATAGTCGCCTGAACAGCAAGACATGCGTTGATGTTGGAGATGATCTGACCCTTGCCCTGAGAGGTATCGGTGCCTGTATAGAAGAGTGCTGGTCAGCAAGAGTCCTGGACATCGTCGAAGCAACGAGGGGCGGTGGGGTAGAAACACACCCTCTTTAAGGACAATGATGGTGGGAGTTTGCCCGCCGAACGACATGATGGAGGCTGTGAGATCGATACGAGGTGATAAGTCGGATCGCGTGCGTCAGAATGTGTCGTCTGTCTTCTCGTCGTCGCTGAATAGGAGAAGGGGGTGGGAGGGAAAAGAGTGGCCTGTCGAGTTGAGGTAGGAGGAGAGCTGCCCGCAAAGTTGAAGTCGAGCTCCAAAAAATTGTCAGGCACACCACACATTGCTCAACGGTGAGCGCAGGCAGCGACAGGGCCTCTTAGTGGTGCAGCGCTTCTGGAATCATCGCGCCGTCGAGGGGTATAGTGGGGCATCAGCCACAGGGTCCTGGTAGATTGAGGCTGATGCTCTAATAACTCAATTCTGGTAGAATGGACTCGTGCTAAGTCTTGAAGAAGTCTCGAGATTACAATATTATATAGAACGAAACACTGCTTTTCTTGCTATATGTTGTAGAAATCTTCTGAAGGTCGAGAATCCGTCCAGGTTTCCGGCTATCACCCGAGTTGAACACAGGTTGATTTGCACCGCCACACCTCCAATTTGGATTCATGGTCAACCAATATCACATCACAACTTAAAGACGAAGTCGCACTGAATTGTACAACAGATGTTCACATGGCTATGACTTTAAGCAGGGTTCGGATGATACTACTGGGGCATCGTAGACAAGAGTGAGTACAGCATGCAAGTTCCATTCCACGACACGCTAGGTATCATCGTCGCGTATCTCTTGATTTCAGTCTCAGCATGTGACATCAGGGTAGGCCATGATGTGGAGCCGCAACAACGCGAACATCAGTCATAATCGAAAACCTGAGACAGGTCCCTTTTCAGTATCAGCATTAACTTGCGATGCATGTTATTGACGGTTGTGTATTTTCAGTGTCCTGTTGGGTGTGCTTTCCCCCTCCCCGGCGCTAATTCAAACTTGCTCTTCCAAGTACCTTCTTGCCTGAACATGGCCACGCACTCCATGGCGCTGGGCTGCCCATACTCTGGATCAGCGCCTCCTTCAAGCAAAGTCTATTTTGGCGTTAATGATAATCACAAGCCGGAACAGGCGAGAGTAAACGTGTGCGTACATCGATCACGGCGTCCTCTTTCTTGAAGACGGCGCCAGCAAGCGGACTTTGGCCTCGGTCGTTTAGTCTGTTCGGATCCGCGCCGTGTTGGATGAGGAGCTTCACCAATCCGGCGTGGCCGTGATACGCCGCAAGCATAAGCTGCACCAATAAGCCACCACCTCAAAATATGTTTGGAATGAAAAGCTCAGCTTCTTACCATTGTGTCGCCCTTTTCGTTTGTCATATTTGGAGGCAATCCCGCTGGGAGAGCTTGCTCGAAGACAGCCACGTCGCCATTGCGAGCAGCATCGTACATCCGTCCAGCGAATGCAACAGCTTCTGGTGGCAGGCTGCCGCTGTTGCCATTTGATGTCTCCATGGAAGCGGAATGTCGGTTGACAAATTAGAGGCAGCCACTGTGCCTAGAGCTGCAGCGCTAATAAGAGAAAACGGGACATCGTGAAGATGAGAATCAATGACGTGACAAAAATAGACCACGAAGCAGCAGTCACATATTTGAGACCATGAACTTTCTGGAACGCATCGGCTCGAAGAGAATGGCCCAGCACGTTCAGCTGAGCATCCGAATAGATAAGGAAAGTAACGTGATTTTAATTACGATCTTCGCTTAATGCAAGAATGTTTATTGTCGCATGTCAAAACCTGCTGCATCCAACAACGTGATTGAGGGGCAAAGGCAGGGTCCAGGTCCAGCACCACCTCAATGCTCAACTGAGGCTTCCCCCACCCACGCTGCTCATCCTGCCGCCTTTCCGATCCTCGATCAACACACACAAGGCCATACCTGCATTCCTTCCCACGCCATGTGGACCACAGCTGCGAGGATGGATCACTTATCCAAGCCTTTTACCGCGCCATAGCAAGCGAGGATCCGCGATGGCGCTGTCAAGCTACCTGCCGCCCGTTTGACTTTTGAAGCCTCCCGCTGCATCCGGAACCACAGCTCCAGTACTCGTCCCCAATCACCGTCGATAACGTCGGCATGATGTACAGGACGACCCAGTCGCAGACGGCCGCTATGAGGACAAAGTGGTGCGTTTTCTCGGCCGGCTCCTTTACGTGGACGCAGAATAAGGCCGCTGAGCCACCCACCGTCTTCCCGACTGATGCAAGCAACGTATGACGTGGGTGCATAGCTGGGTCGAGAACTTGAGCTCCAGCCCAATAAAAGAAGCTCAACCTGCCGCCCATTGTGCTCCGGACCTATCTAGCTTTGCCTTCGTTCAAGTTCAACATACTCAATTGATTCATTCTATTCATACAACTTCATCAGATCGCCCTCTTTCGTTTACCAAGCTTCGTTGCGATCAACAACAACGTACAATGGGAGAACAGGAGCTGTCGATCCGGGCCTTCGGCCCCGCGCGCTCAACAATCAAGGGCGAGCCTCTCTCCAAAGAGGAGATCGCAAAGTACAATGACTTTTTCAGCGCGAGCTGCTATCTCTCACTCGGCATGATCTATCTGCTCGATAATCCTCTGCTCCGAGACGCCCCTCCGCAAAGAACACCTCAAGAAGCGTCTTCTCGGCCACTTCGGCTCGGCACCGGGCCAGATCTTCACATATATGCACATGAACAGACTCATCAAGAAGTACGATCTCAATGCCTACTTCGTCTCTGGCCCCGGCCACGGAGCTCCAGCAGTCTTGTCTCAGTCCTATCTCGAGGGTGTCTACTCTGAGGTGTACCCCGCGAAGTCTCAAGATGTCGACGGTCTGCAGAAGTTCTTCAAGTATTTCTCATTCCCTGGTGGTATCGGATCTCATGCGACGCCTGAGACTCCCGGATCCATTCACGAAGGTGGTGAGCTTGGTTACTCCATTTCTCACGCCTTCGGCTCAGTCTTCGACAACCCGGATCTCATCGCCCTGACCATGGTCGGTGACGGTGAAGCAGAGACCGGACCATTGGCCACTTCATGGCACTCCAACAAATTCCTCAACCCCATCACAGACGGTGCAGTCCTCCCAGTTCTGCATCTCAACGGCTACAAGATCAACAATCCTACCATCTTGGCACGTATCTCACATAAGGAGCTCGAGAACCTCTTCATTGGCTATGGCTGGCAGCCATACTTCGTCGAGGGTGACGAGCTGGACTCGATGCACCAAGCCATGGCCGCAACTATGGAGAAGTGTGTTGAGGAGATTCGTGGCTATCAGAAGCAGGCTCGTGACAGCGGCAAGGCTTTCCGTCCTCGCTGGCCTATGATCGTTCTCCGTTCTCCCAAGGGTTGGACTGCTCCCAGGAAGCTCGACGACAAGTATCTCGAGGGCTTTTGGAGGGCGCATCAAGTGCCCATCACCGACCCTGCCACAAACCCCGATCACCTCAAGGTTCTTGAGGACTGGATGCGCAGCTATGGACCCGAGAAGCTCTTCGACAAGAACGGTGCACCGATTGCTGCTCTCCGTGAGCTCTGCCCAGATGGCAACCGCAGAATGTCGGCCAACCCGGTCGCAAACGGCGGCATGCTCAAGAAGCCCCTGAGGCTTCCCGACTTCAGGAAATACGGTGTGGATGTCGAGCACCCCGCTGGTGTCAAGGACGCCAGTATGCAGACATTCGGCGTCTGGCTCCGAGACGTGATGAAAGAGAACCCCAAGAACTTCCGACTCTTTGGTCCCGATGAGACTGAGTCTAAGTGAGTACTACCAACCCTATGGAACTTGACATGATGACTGACATGAATCTTCCAGCAAACTCGGGGGTGTTTACGAAGTCACCAAGAAGGTGTGGATGGGAGAGTACTTCGAAGAAGATGATGACGGCGGCAACCTAGCCATGGAAGGCCGGGTTATGGAGATGCTCTCTGAACACACCTGCGAGGGATGGATCGAGGGTTACGTCCTGTCCGGTCGCCATGGCCTGTTCGCCAGCTACGAGCCCTTCATCCACGTCGTCGACAGCATGGTTAACCAGGTTCGTTCAATGCTTCGTGATTGGCACTCGAAGTCATACTGATTCATTCTAATAGCACTGCAAATGGATCGAAAAGTGTCTCGAGGTGGAGTGGCGAGTCAAGGTGGCTTCGCTCAACATTCTGCTCACAAGTGTGGTGTGGCGCCAGGATCACAACGGCTTCACTCACCAGGATCCCGGTTTCCTTGATGTTCTTGCCAACAAGGTATGGCTCATTGTGCTTATTGGAACGCTCATCAACTAACACATCGTAGAGCCCCGAGGTTGTCCGCATTTACCTGCCACCGGATGGAAACTGCTTGCTCTCGGGTACGTGAATTCTCTTGCTCCGAACAGCATACATTGCGGCATACTAACTGTACCAAAAGTCATGGACCACTGTCTGTCTTCCGTGAACTACGTCAACGCCATTGTCTCCGACAAGCAGGAGCATCTCCAGTACCTCACGATGGACCAAGCTGTTGCTCACTGTACCAAGGGCATTGGCTCATGGCCTCACTTCAGTACCGATGCTGGTGCAGAGCCCGATGTTGTCATGGCTTCTTGCGGTGACATCAGCACACACGAGATGTTGGCTGCCACTGACCTGCTATTGCGCCACTTCCCCGACCTCAAGATCCGCGTTGTCAACGTAGTTGATCTGTTCAAGCTCATCAGCCCCGCACAGCACCCGCACGGTCTCAACGACAAGCAGTGGACCGCTCTGTTCACAGATGACAAGCCCGTCATCTTCAACTTCCACAGCTACCCATGGATGATCCACCGTCTGACCTACAAGCGTCCCGGATCCCTGAACCTACACGTTCGCGGGTAAGTAATGTCTCTTGTTAACATTCTCGGATGACGCTGACATAGTATCAGATACACTGAGAAGGGCAACATCGATACGCCACTCGAGCTCGCGATCCGCAACCAGACCGACAGGTTCAGCCTGGCCATCGAAGCTATCGATCAGATGCCTCATTTGCACAACCGTGGCTCGGCCGCAAGACAGACTCTGCTGAACGAGCAGATTGCGGCTCGCGATGTGGCTCTGGAGACCGGCATGGATCCCGTCGAGCTTACAAACTGGAGGTGGCCCAGCCACAGGGAGAAGAAGCCTGCTGATGCTTTGAGCAAGTAGATTAGTAAAGGGGCAACATGACCCAGGAGACTGGATTACGGATTCTAGTTTCTCCGCAATGATTGCGCAAGGGTATCTTATTTCGCCATCAGGCGCTATTTTTTCTATTATTATTTTGGAGTTGAGACTGCACACTGGGTGCTGGCTAATATATATGTTTGGTACAACCTTACATCATCCGCCATGACGGCTGAATCCAAGATTTGATCGCTCCTGTCAAGTGTACAGATAAGTACCGCCAATTTTGTTGTCCATATTGAGGACCTTACACCGCAGCAAACTTAAAGCCCACTTGCATCCATCTGATGATCAACAGCACAACCACAGAGACCGCCATGATGATACCACAGAACAGTTGTAGGCCCAGATACTTTCCGTCCTGAGCCGAGACGATGGCACCCCCAATAGGACTGCCAACGAGGGCACCGGTGGCCTGGCACGCCATGACAACACCGAGTCTGGTTCCCACCTCTCGCAGATCGGGAGTGATCTGAGCGACGATCGGCGCTGCGAGGGAGATGAAGCCGCCGGAGGAGAAGCCGAAGATGACGACGAAGACGATGATACCGGCTGTGTTTTTGACGGGAATCCAAACTGCAAGAACGAAGATGGCGGAGATCGCGTTGACGAAGATCATGGTATTGTAGCGGCCGAACTTGTCAGCTAGTATGCCTGGAACGATACGGCCGAAGATACTGCAGAGGGTCAGATACTGTGGTTCGGGTGGGAGAATGATGGGGGCTTACCTGGCAGCGTTCAGGATAGCGAGGAGGTAGGGAATAAGGCCTTCGGACATTCCTGCAGCTTCCGCCTGCGTGAGGATGTAGTTGAAGGGAATGAACATGCCGGTAGCGTAGAGGAAGAAAGACAATGCTGTCAAAGACAACAGGACATCCTGAAGACCCCGAACATAGTCCATAAACACGAAGGGCTTTGGCCTTGGCGGTAGCCTCGACTTAATGGTGGCGCAAGCCACGGCCAGCAATGCCAGAAACATGAATCCCATCGTCCTCATCATCCATGGGAAGCCAACACTCTTGATCATCCTGTCCATCATGATTGGAAGCACAACACCCCCCAGTGAAGAGCCCGAGACCATGATCCCGAAGGCAAAGGCGCGGCGGCGGAGGAACCAGGTCACGACGGAGGCCATGGAAGCTGAGAATATGGCTGAAGAACCGGCGGAGGAGACTATTGCTTGGGAGAGGAAGAATTGATAGTAGGTCTTGGAGAGTGAGACCATCATGATGCCGAAGATGTATACGACGGTGCCGCCAAGGAGGAGCCAGCGAGGACCATAATTGTCGAAGACGCGGCCGTAAATAGTGCCGAAGAAGATCATGGTGAACTGATTGCATGAATTAGAGATCAAGACTTTCTTTTGCCAACTTGGCTTTCAAGAAGGCTTTCCCAGCAAAACTCACAGTCTGTACAGAGGTGATCCAACTGACGGTCGAGGGATCCATGTCCCTTAATGGACCACTAACGTAGTACTTCTGAAATACGCCGATGCAGTTGACCAGACCGAATCTGTATTCCTCATCTTAGTTCCCATTTCCACGTGATTGTATCAAAGAAACAAAGAAGTTGACTTACGTGCAGAACAGTGCACACCAACCTCCAAACACCACCAACCATGCTTTGAATCCACCATCAGGAAAGTCCTCTGGCCGCATCCCAGGCGGAGGACCAGCTGGCGGCCCTGGTGCAGCTTTCTTCTCATCTGAAACATCTGCTGCTGTCGAGGTCACATCTTGACGGTCATGCTTCTCTGAGTCGGAAGCTTCCAACGGCGTTTTGGCGGCGGGTGTTGCTCCGGGATTCTGTTCGGCGATTGTGGCGGTGGAGACGGAGCCAGTGTCGCCTGTTATTGAGCGAGGCATGATGGCGACGACTCACGATATCAAGGTCTGAGGTTCAATCGCCAAACTTCCCGCAGTATGAAAGAGAGAAAAATGGTGAGATGGACCGGACGTCAAAGATCCCCGGGGCAGGGGTGGTGGTGTTGTTGGGTTAGGAGAGCAAGGGAAGGTACTAATTTGGCGGTACAGGTGCTGGACAGTGTGGCAGTCAAGTGCCGGATGAGATTCCGAACAGACGTCTTTGATGGGCAAGGCTAGCGACCGAGCAGGCAAAAGCACAAACGAAGTGAGGAGGTGTGTTTGATCTTAACATCTGGCTGTGAAACTAGCGGTGCCCAGTATCTTATAGCTTGCTCCCGTTGGCTCCTCATAAACAGTCTCGGGTTATTGGTTTCTTCGCTTTCATGGAGCTCCAATAGGCAACAAAGCTTCAATGGAGTTAATAGCACCAAATTCGGAAATCCGCACAACCGTGGCCGGGGTTAAGGTAACGTTAGACACAAGAAATAAGGCAGGGTCCGTCGGTGAATCTGATTCAAAAGCTTAGCCAAGCCGGCTCGTGTCGTCGCGTTTAGGAGCCTCAGACGTTCTGGCGCATGTAAGATTAATCAGATGAGCAGATCGATGACTCTGACCGGCTAGGATGTTCATCCACTGGGACCACCCATTCATATGCGCGAGCTATGCGATGCTACCACATCTCGGAGAGCCGAGTGCTACTGGACAACAGTCCGCGGTGTCAACATCTTGCGACAGCCCGCCGTCGTATTAGCGAGCATGGGCCCTGGAGATTCGAATTAACCCCCAGAAAGGGGCTCTTACTGCAGGCAGGCCAGATAGTGATGTGCCATTTGCTTATTGCTAAGGTCAAGGCGAGCTGGGGTTGGGCTATTACTCGGCTTTAGACATAAGCGCGAATGCGCGACCTAAACCCCGGCACCACACCCGATCAAATATCTATCTACCCTCGATTACACAAAGCCAATGATCGAATCCTGCGCGTTTACCTATTTGCCTGCCGTTCGTCCTTCAGTATCGCAGTGTAGCTTTCGCAATTACGTTGTGTTTCCTTTGCACGGTGAGACTTAGGCAGATGTGTATGAGCATGCCCTGAAGTTCGCAGCTTGGTCGCGGTGAAAGCAAAGCGCGAGCGCCGTTCTTGGAAGCGCTGTTGGCATGCACAGCATTATTATGGTACAAAGTAAAGTACATCACAATTA
Organism: Sarocladiaceae sp. CBMAI 1973; assembly: GCA_021347865.1. NCBI lineage: Eukaryota > Fungi > Ascomycota > Sordariomycetes > Hypocreales > Sarocladiaceae > Sarocladiaceae sp. CBMAI 1973. The sequence goes on from WNLN01000365.1 coordinate 13,419, forward strand.
GCAAGTCTAAGTGCCAATGTCAGCTAGGGCTGACTGGCCGCGCCCTTTGGACTAGCCCTTTATCGTACAAACTCCTTCAAGTCTTTTGTATCTTCGAATGTCACTTTTCCATCTCTCCTCACCGCCGCAACGTGAATCGCGCTCGGCGCCTGCTCGGCCGTAGTCTCCACTGGCACGAGAGGCTCGCTGTCCCCTTTCGCTGCCATCTCGATAGCTCGAGGCAGTACTCCTGCTGGGGCATCCGCGATCTCATTGACCTGGTCTGAGGTCAAGCTGTCTCCCACACGCACACCACGACTCGACAGAAGCACGGTTGTCGGACCCTTGAACTGCATGAAGAGCCTGTCGCCCCAGATGGTCCGCCTCGTCGTCGTACGAAGGCTGTAGAGAACGCGAGCCAGGAATTTGTAAGCTCCTGTCTCGCGCATCGCCTTGACGAAGTTCGCCTCGGAGAACCAGCTCGTTAGTGATGGAATCTGCAAGCGCAGACTCGAGCTCTTGAAACGGAAAGGCTGAGGCGCATTGCGCGACACAGCATATGCCACCACGCTGCCAGGGTGAGCAACGAACTCCTCTCCTTCTGCCAGGTTCAACTGGTAGACCTGGCCAGGTGCTGAGAGCGCTGCGACGCCACGACCAGTAAGGAAAGTGCTGCCCCAGTGTGCGAGGGACAGCCTGGTCTGCAGGCGTGATGAGACTGATAGAGTGTGACCTGTCCATGCTAACAGAGCATTCCTCGATGCGACCATCCAGTCGGTCGTGCCGTCGAGGTGCAGGATGGAGAAGGTGGTCGTCGGTGTTTTGCTCGAGATGAGGGCGGTGATGGGTGTCGTGGCTGATATGCGTTGATATAGGAAAGGAACACCGAAAGGAGCTCTGGAGAGAGGATTGAGTAAAGACAGAGTAGATTGAGCCTGCGCATGTTAGTCAATGACCTCAATGAAATACAGGATTCGACGCACAGTCTCAGGCTTGCCCGCAACACCAACGAGAGCGCCTCTTCTTGTGTAGAGTTTCTGAGATGCTGATAATGTGACGGAAAGCATCGAGTACGGCGAGCCTAGCACCTCGAATCGGGCATCTGTCGGAGGTCAGCTCGAGTCTGTCTGCGCAACCCTGTTGACTCATTCCTACCAGCCATGTCCCGAGTCCCCTCAGGTGCTCCGAAGGCATCCCCGCCAACCCTCGAAGCATCAGTCGTCGGTGCGGCACTGATCTGAATAGCTCTGCATTGCCGACAGACGTATGGCAGCAGGGTCGCCTGCTTGCGCAGACGCAGCCCGTGCGCAGATCTGACCAGCTGCGAATGGCCTCGCATCGTGAGTGGCGTGGTCGGCAGTTAATTAAAATGCCTAGAGTGACGTACTGGTCGGACGTTCGAAGTTGAAGCTCTCAGCTCTCAGAAAGCCGAAGCTGGAATTTGTTGCCCGGTTGGCAGTGGGGGCCTGAGGTCGGCCAACCACAACGCGACTTGGGCTTTGTTGGTGGGTTTCCAAACAAGGACGAACGCCCACATACAACCAGAACAGGGAGCGGTGACAGGGAGAGCACACACCACCATTCCTTTGGCGAGCCCAAGTTCGACGACCCGCGTATCCTTGCCAGGGCAGGGTTCATCTCCTAAACTCAATTGCACACCATCCGCCGAGCCGTCATTTGCACCACCACCTCTACTCGCTAGTACAACCACCACCAGTCCTCGTCAATGCTGTCCTAGCATCCTCCTCGACGTCACGCTTTCGACTTCCTCTCCCGCCTGGACGCGGATTACACTCGACGCCGTCTCCCTCCCGGCGTTCCTCCATCATGTCGGTGCGCGTTGTAGCTCGGATCCGGCCCTTGCTGGAGAAGGAGCATGACAAGGACATCATTGTCAGGCCGGAGAGTGTAGAAGCTGGACGACCAGACACGATAGTCAAGATTCCCAACCCCAGAAACGAGGCTGAGGAATTCTCCTTCGCGTTCAATGGCGTCTACGACCAGGACACGTCACAGGAGACACTATTCACGTCCGAGGGTGCGATTGACAACCATTGAAGCATTATCTTAACCTTCCTTGCTAACTCAGTGCACACCCGCAGTCGCTCCTCACCTCAAGGCACTCTTCCAAGGTCTCGACGTAACAATCTTTGCATATGGCGTCACAGGCACTGGCAAAACGCACACGATGCGAGGCGGCCTTAAGCTGGCTGACCGTGGGGTGATTCCTCGGTTGCTAAGCAATGTGTTCCGTAGGGGCAAGAAGATCACCAAGGATTCGGCTGGCGCTACCACGGTGCAGGTCACCCTCTCCTACTACGAAATCTACAACGACAAGGTGTTTGATCTCCTAGAGCCTCCGGACAACCGTTCGACGCTCGGCCTGCCGCTACGAGCCGAGGCCAACGGCAAGACTGTAGTTGCTGGACTGTCGGAGCGCTCGTGCGAGGATCTTCGTGACTTTGAGAAACTCTACATTGAGGCGAACACCAACAGAGTGACTGCCGCCACGAAGCTCAACGCCCACAGTAGTCGAAGCCATGCTGTTCTCCGCGTGAAGCTGACGCAGACGACCGGTGATATGGTCCGAGAGAGCACGGCCTCTGCCATTGATTTGGCAGGGTCTGAGGACAACCGCAGGACGGACAATGGCAAAGAGCGCTTGGTGGAGTCTGCTGCCATCAACAAGAGCCTTTTCGTTCTTAGCCAGTGCATCGACGCCATCTCGCGTGGTGACAAGCGGATTCCGTACCGCGAGTCAAAGATGACGCGTATTCTCTCACTCGGGCAGAACAACGGCATCACTGTGATGATTCTCAATCTCGCACCAATGCGTAGCTATCATCTTGACACACTCAGCAGTCTCAACGTCAGCTCACGTGCCAAGCGTATCGAAGTCCGCGAGATCGAGAACGAAGTTGTTTACAAGCAGGTTGCCAAAGCGTCCCAAGGCTTAAGCGCTCCATTGGCATCAAGACAACCTCTGCGTCCGCTGGCGAACAACCCTAACGCTCACAACGTCCACAATGGAAACACAGCTACCAAGGCCGCTGATGTCGCTAAGCCAGTCAAGGCCTTCAGCGTGTTCACGGATAAGCCCAAGGCTGCCCCGGCGACGCGCCCTATTGCAAACTCGACACAGGTCAGACGTTCCAGCTCTCAGCGCACCAGCACGCACAAGCGCGCCTCGGAAAACGAAAACATTCCGAGGCCATCGAAAATCGCGAAACCTGCCATGATGTCACCGCTGTCAAAGCCCAAGTCTGTGACTGTATCAGCGGCCCAGATCGAGGCCATGGTCGAGAAGAAGGTCAGCGAAATCCTCGCCGCGAGGGAGGCGGCGGAAAAACAAGTTCTAGAGCCTATACCCACGCAATGCCAGGACGAAGCATTGAGCAAAACCATGCAGAAGCGTCTTGAGGCCTTGGAACGGAGGATTGAAAGCGACGATTGGCGTGACGATGCGAAGGCGGATGGTCTCCGTCTCCTCCTCGCTGCTCGGCAACACAAGGAGAGGGGTGACGATGCAGCAGCACTCAAAGCATACGAGACGGCTCTGCCCTACTTTCCCGGGCAGGCCAAGCTTCTAAGCAAGATCGAAAGGCTCCGTGCCAAACTCGACGGGACTACTGCGGAACTGTCAGCTTCGCCAAGGTCTGAGAAGAAGAAGAGACGCCGAAAGCCTGTGGCAGAGGAGGAGGATGTCAGCTACACGGAGGGTGAAGCCGACGTTGAGGAAGGCTCTTTCTTGAAGCCGATTGCCCGACGGCCACGTTCGAAGATCACGGTCAAAACCATGTTGCCAGAGGACGAGGTTGCACCCTCGCCACAGGCACGACAACTTCTTGACATCGTGAACTCTCGCGACATCGTACAGATCAGAGGGCTTGTTGGATTTGGTGTAAAGAAAGCTCAAGATCTGGTCGACTACATGGAGCTGATCAGTGCGGAAGATGGAGGCCGCATTGAGACGCTCTCCCAGTTGAAGACGATCCCCGGCTTGGGCGGACGGGCCATTGAGAGAGCATATGGTGGTCTCATGGCCTAAGAGCCAAACCGAACTATCGACAAGCCTTTCTGGCTTTGTTGAATTTCACTCGCTACGAAGCGTTCTTTTGTGAGACTGCATTAAGTAACCGGCGCCAACGGTTGATAAAGCATCACGCATCATGACGTCCAAGCATTATAATGGCGTTTCTGCTCTCTTGTTCCTGCTTTTGGACAAGGTTCGAGCTTTTCTATTTACCTTCATTGTGGCGTTCTGGTTGGACTCGAACAACGTATATATCATGGTCGAAGGGACATAGGGTTAGACCCTTTTGGAGTTCTTGCTCTTTTTACTGGTTCGAACAGATTCCACTGTTCAATTGATTCTCGATTTCTCTCGCGGATTCCCTATGCCAAACAGCGCTTGTGAATTGAAACAGACTTGAGCCTCAGCTTCAAAGTGGTGGTTATTGTCTTACCATTCAGAAACAATGCACATTCCAGGCCACTTAGACGCGGGTCGCCCAAATCGAGACCATTCATTATGCATGACATTCCAGCGCAGCAGCAGCACTTGCGTGCCGCGAGTCTCAGAACGCACATCATATGAGGTGGAGTCAAGTTTTAATGCAAGAGGAGATCTGAGACATGGGTGGCACATCTCGAATGACCTTTACTTGTCCTACGTCACATTCGAGGTTTGCCACGCGTTATGCGTTATGTGAATCATGTAACACGGTTAAAGCATCCCGACAATGCGGCAAGTGGTGTGAAAAGTTCCTGTGTTTCGAGGTTCGAACGTCTCGTGAGGTGTCAACCACCGATTATGTACAGGTTTCTAGGCTCTCTAAGAGTGCTTTATCTTCCTCCCCCGGGATCTGATGCGAAGTGAAACGGCCACGCTCTCAGCCTCCGCCGTTTTGCAACTCCGTGGGTCCATGACGAACACCGAGGCCGGCCTGCCTCCAAAAATAATGCCAATATTGAAAATGAGAAGGTTTGTTGACAAGATAGGGAATTGGTAATGGTCGTGATAACGTGAGAAATGCACGGACAGTTCTGTTCGGAACAATCGAAGCAGCCTCGTAGATGAGGGCTGATCGGCAGTCGTCAAAGTCGTCTCCGTCTATTGCGTATGAAGGTTCAAAGGTCGTCGTTGTTTGTTGCGTTTCGAAGCGTTCCGATGGAAGAGTCGTCGCGATGTATGTAACGAATCCGGAAAACGAAGAAAAGTATGTGTCAAGAACGAGAAAGCTGCTCAGCAATCCGAAGTGATGGTCTCAACCACAACGGACTTTGCAGCATTTAGGAAAGCCCCTTCTCCATCCAGCGAGGAGAGACGTGGGATATGTGAGGTGGAAGGGCCAATTGGTAAAAAGCGTCAAGTTTCCAAACGCCAACGGATCAAAAGCAAAAATCGTACAACTCCGTGCGGGCTCGTGAACATCGATGAACGTGTTCTGCCCTGTCTGCGTCACATCGGCCGTGTGCACAATTGAAAAAGGATTTAGCGGATGAAGCTGGTCCTGCGGCTCTCCTTGATGCTGGGGAGCTCCTTGTTGGTGTTGAAGGTGCCGCCAAAGCCAGGCATCGAGCTGAAGCGGTTCAACTTCTTCCTGTCGGCAGAAGGAATCGGTGAGGGGCCATCGCTGACGGAAGAGACGCTGGAGTTCTCAGGAAGGTCGTCCATGGTGTGGGCACGGATAGGCTGTGCGCGGACAGCAGAGAACTTCTCGCCGTGGAGGGCATCAACACGGACATCAGAAGACACAGCGGAGCCAGCAGATGAGCCAGTCGAGTTGGGAGTCTGGTAGACGTACTCGCCGTCGACGTAGACAGCGTTGGAGACGAAAGTTGAGCGACGATGGCGGCGGCGGGTGTAGCGCTGCTCAAGGCGGAAGAGCTCGAGCTTGGCCTGAATCTTCTCAAAAAGGCTCTGACCCATGGTAACGGTTCGGGACGGTGCTCGTGGTAGAGTTGAGGGTTTGTACAACAGGTGAGGAGGTCGAGATTTGGGAAATTGACACGGGACGCTTGTACGTCGCTGTCAATAGGATCGTGTGTAGCCGCGCAATTTGCAGTCAATGCAGTGTGCGGTTGGGCAAGCTGATTTAGTGGGATCTCGTATTCGATCGTGTGCCTGAGAGATAGGGGCTATCGTTCGAAGTTTGCTGGAATGAGAATCTTGGATTGAGGATAGATTCCGGTGTAGAGCGTGGTTGAAAAAGAGAGGAATGCAATGATCTTGTCAATTGCGAACGGCGGGGAGGCTGGATGATGGGGAAAGGAAGAGAGATAACGAGAGACGAGGGTAGCAGCAGAATAGTAAAGGTCGCTTGGTGGTGGTGTTGCGTTGCAGTGGAGGAGGATCGCGGTGCTGGTGGTGGTGACAGGGGTGGGCGGGGAGTGGGCAAGGCAATATGGAGAGCGGATCCTGGCTCGAGATACCTTCCGTGCGGGTGGCCGACGACTGGCCCGAAGCACGAACACCTGCTGCTAGCGGCTGTCAAGCAATTAATCATGCTCAACTATTAATCGACCATGGGCCTGTAGAGCCCCCGGAATGCATGATTGCAGGCTCGAGCGCTCGCAGCGAGAAACTTTAGAGACTCGAAACCGCACGCAAATCATCTCAGCTGTTGCGCTCGAGCCCTGCGCCACGGTCGTCCAGCAGCTCACAACAGGAAAGGCCGTCTCCACGTTTCCCATCGAAGGATTGACCCCTGTCTGCGAAAGTCCAAGCCAAGTCAGTCTAGTGGAAATCCGAGACGCTCGAGGCAGGCCGCAGGGGCCTGCAGGTGCACTCAGCTCCCCAGGCGGCCAGCCCCGGTCAACAGCGTGGTTCCCAACTACAACTTTGCCTACAGTGCGCTGACCAGGGCCAGGGACACGTTATTGGAAGGGGGGAGTGGGCTCTCGTCTAAGTTGTGCTCTCAACAGCTCTCGTCCTGCGTGCTCGATGCATGGAGATGGAGTTGAGCGGTTTCGTGATGGTCGAGTGGGGCAAAATTAATGGTCAGCGAGGGGTCGAAAGGCCTCTCGCAGTAGAGGCTGTGCAGTGTGATCTCGAACTCAAATGATTGTCATCAATGCGTTGAAGATGGGAAATGACGGTATCATTACTGGAGAATCGTCTTCAATCCAGACCATATCTCTCCTGAGTGTGTGGGCACACAAGACCTCGTACCTGACGATCCTAAGCCTCCGTAGGAATCGCGTGCTAGGCGTCGCTCACCGTGCCTAGCGCCTCGACTAGCACGACAGAAGCGAAGCTTCGTCTGCTGTTAGCACATTAGCGCAAACCGTGCGCCAGCCACTAATAGTCCTACGGCACCGTACTTGCGCCTCCGCAGGGGCTCACCACCACTACCAAGCCTCCATCAGAACCTGTGGTAGCAATCAAGATTCCATTTTGGTGCAGGGTCTTGCGAGAGCTGCGAATGTGATATTTCACTTCCATGAGTTGCTGTCCGAGCAAGAAGTCTTGCCCGGCGAATCTGCGTATCGAGTTTGCCACGAACCATCACCAACGGCTTTCCCAGTCCGAATAGCCGCTCGGAGACATAAAGCGATTCGCCTTTGCCGTTGGTCCAAGCCGCGCAATGTCTGGTACCGTAGTCTGACAAACAGAACCGACCTCCTCGCCACAATACAAGCTCGCTGCGATGGCGACAAGCAGGTGCTTTTTGCCGGTGGTTGAGCTGCCAATCGTGTCCAAGCGGATGGGCACCGTCGATGCAATGTTGCTGCAGGCTGCGCAACCCCTGCATCCGTGAAGATTCTTCTTGACAGGGTTTAGACCACGGTCGGTGCTCCCCCAACCTGTACGGCGGCGAGGTCGCCGGCTGGCTTGAGGCCCACCCATCCTAGCTTACCACGTGTGTCTGTGCGTGGGGAGAAGGATGTGCGCCTGGGGACTTGATTCTAGAATCACAGCATATCGTTCGCGACATTGAGGTCCACCACATCGTTGTGGCCGTTCTCCATCCCCCAGATATGGCACTCAAAATGCCTAAGATAGACGTTCAGGCGTGGAGGAGGCTTGGCGCCAGAGGAGATCAAAAGGACTGTTGATAATTAGACATACGCAAGCACTTGTATCACAGCTAAGCATCATCGCCACATTGCAAGCCCGACAAACAGCACTGTTAGTTGCTGGGCGAGATATAATGTCCGCAGCGTTTAAGTCCTCTCGAACGACACAAGCGATGCATACTTGATGTGTACATCAACTTATCCATTTTATTAAGTATATGTATGTACGTGAAAAGCTTGTTATGCTCTAATGCTCCTCATTAAGTCATTATGTTCCTTCTCCACGTCCCTTGAATTTACACGCCGAAGTCGGCGAAATAGCGCTTTTGCTCCTTGGCCTTGCTGCCAATCGAGGAGTTGGTGTAGATTGACATTGTGTCAGTGCTGTTGTCATACTCGACACCGCACGCTTCCGAAAAGCCGGAGAACATGTCGGCCCTGGTCTGGACGTACTCCTGGAATGCATCCTTTGAGCAAGTGGTGCCAGGTCCATCAGTGCAATCAGGGAGAGCCTGAGGTGCGCTATTGACCAAGACACGGTAGTACTCGCCGTCCTTGTATCCGTGGCTGCCTGAGCAGTTGAAGCGCTCGATGGCCACGTTGGTGAGGAACGGAACGATGTGGGATGACTTCCACTCGCGGCGGTAGTTGATGCGGTCCAGTGGGAGAGTATCATTGATGTTGTTGGCGCCAGTGAACTGGGAGCCGTTGAACAGGCCCATGGCCACCAGAACCATAGGAGGGAGCTCACGGTGGGTGAAGCTCACGAGGAGGTCGTCAACATCGTTGTCGTTGTCCATCAGCAGGTTGGCGGTGGTATTGAACCACGGGAGCCCAACATTGCCTGCTGCAGGGAGGCCATACCCGGTGTTGTAGTGGTAACGAACATCCTCAGAATACTCGAAACCCAGCCAGTCATCAGGAGTGAAGAGCTCAGTGCTGCAGAAGGGCGACTTGCCGCGGATGACGCTCTCGTAGCCGCAGAGCTGCTGCATACCAAAGACGTCACTTACGGTGAAGTTGAAGTCGGGGACAAGGTCGTTCAGTCGAGCAGCAATTGGCTTTGCATACTTCTCCTGGTAGACGCTGGACTCCTCGCTGCCGGCTTCGCCAGAGTAGGCAGGGCATGCCTTGTAAGGCGTAAGGCTGTCTGCGCCAGATTCTTCGCTCTCGTAGACACTGATGACGTCGATGTCACCGTCGTCAGGCTTGATGCCGCGAACGAACGACTGTGCCGAAATGACTGTCCGCTCGGCGGATGACGTCCAGATCTTCTTCGGGGCTTTAATATCAGGGTACCTGAAGTCAAGATCAACGCCGAGCTTGGTTGCCTCGAGCCTCCCGAGTCTGGTAAGCAGAGAAACCTCATCGTCGGAGACCGGAGGCGACCAGTCGGCGAGGAAGTTCAGGTAGGGCACCTTCTTCCAATCGATGCTAGACTTGTTCTCGAGCTTCTCGAAAAAGGGTTCCATGTACTCCTCGAAGTCGAAGTCATTGGCGTAGATTGCCGCATGACGAACGAGGTAGGCTGCCCGGTCGGCAGTGCATCCTTGAGGTGCATCAGGCGAAGCCGGAGGGTCTTGAGGCTCAAAGTATGGAGCGATACCGGCGAGGTGGTGCAGTGGGTTGAAGGAGTATGTCGAGCCGAGCGACGAGGCTGAGACAGAGGCTGCCAGGGGCAGAGCGAGCAGAAGGCTTGCCATTGTGATGCCGGGTTTGCAAGAAGAAGTGAATGTCCTCGTAAGTCGAGAAGTTGAGGATTGTCGAGCTACCACCTCCCGGCATTATTATACCGCCGGGTAGCGAACTTTTGCAAGACATCACATTGTGACGTCAGGAATTAAGAGGCTGTCACTTGCGACGCCCGATTGCTCGCTAGCCAACATGTTGGCTTCCTGCCAGGATCTAATCCAGTCAATGCGGAAATAGCGGAGACAATAGTGACCGATGACAGCAGCTCAGAGGCTGACAAGTGCGGCTCTCCGGGATGTGACATCCACTCTGCTGTTTTGTTTGTCAATTTGCATCGCGATCGCCAGGTTCCCGCCAGTATGGTGGATACGTGAATGCAGATCGCTGTCTTTGGCGTTGACCTGTGCCAGTTGTCTGCCGGTTGATTACGTCGCCTGGCTAAAGAAACCTGGAAGTCGTATACGGGACAGCGTAAACGCCAATCTCCATCGCGTGAATCGTCGATTCGATTGCTTTTGCAGCCTGATGTTCCAGCCGCGAAAGGGACGGTGTTGTCTCTTTGATCTTTCCCGTTGGTCACGTGCACCTCGAATTTGTTTGCGTCACGCTCCTTCCACTTCGCACTGGCTTCGGTAGCACAACAAACTGCGTACGACCGACTATTGCAGATATATAGAGGAGCGGCTAGCATGGTCATGGTTCGAATTGATATCTTCCAGGACATACGCGACGAGAACAGCAATCTATTTGCATTGTCCGTCCCTTTCATTTTGGCTCACCGCTGACCGTAGAAGTAGGCAGAGACATTCCCTAACGGACCGGGAAATTATCAATGGTACACAAGGACATCTGCATCTTCATTCAATGGTCGTTCGTCTCGTATACCCTTCGATCATGTACCTTGCATCCTCGTTCCCGTGCCACCTTGCCCTGCTACCTCATCCGGCAGAGATGAAGAGATTTACGAAACTTGAGGCCTAGCTCGAGCAGCACTGTCCAGCACCACGAATGTTCACTGTCTGATCTCCCCTGTTCCGCATCGGATCTCTCACGGCCACAAGCATGGAAGCTACACCAGCAAGTGGATCTTCCTTTGTGCCTGCGTGACACCAGAGATCCGGTTATGCGCTTTAAAGCATGGACGGACGGGTCGAGGCAACGTAGCAAACATCTGTCAAGACAGTCGAGGACGGCATCGAGTACCCCAGCACCCCAATGCCCACCAAAATGGATCATCGGGAGTCCAACGCTCGCCATGATTCAGACCACCTGTTTTCACTTGGCGGGCGGTTTCTGCAGCTGCCGTCCCATGTTTAGCATCTCTAGAGTGGCGAGGCTGCCATGTGTCACTCGGCAGACTTGACACTACAGTCGTCCGTATGTCGCGCAGGTGTAGACGACAGCTGAGCGCTGCGTTCTGAGGTACCGTGAACTTTTCGCGCGTTCCGCAATGCCTGCGACGTCGGTCCGTTGCGGAAGTTGTGCTGGTGTCACTCGTCCTCCATCTCTTGAGCTTCTCACGCACATCTTTCCTCCTGTGTCGTGCCGTGGAGCTTTATAAGAATCTTCCTCACCCTCCTCTGAGTTTGACTCTTCCTACGTCAGCTCGAAGAATCATTACCGTAGCATTGCGACGTTGTCAATATTCAAAATGCGTGTTTTGAGATTCCTGCAGGTCTTCTGCTTCGTTTCAAACGTCGGAGCAAAAGCCTCGTCACGACAATTCATTCACAGAGACACCGTCTCCGACACCACGTCCTCCGGTCATGGTGACACCAACAAATACATCGTCGAGTTCTCACAGGCAAGCTCAAAGTGATGATACGTGACGACCAAGCTAACGTTCAAAGGGTTCTACCATCGGAGGCATCACTCGTCAGCTCGCGCAGCGACCAGAGCAGAAAGGAGCCACATACAAGGCTTTCGATTGCAGCGATATCTTTCATGGCATCTCAATTGAGTCCAGCGGTGACAATGCCGATACACTCCGGATGATGGAAGGAGTGGCCAACGTTTGGACTATGAAGACTGTGCCGCTCGCACAGCCGATGAAGCCACGCGAGGCACTTGAGATAAAGTCTCGAGCTCTCAATTACTCGATGCACCAATGGACTGGCGTCAACAAACTCCACAGAGAGGGCATCCGCGGCAAGGGTGCGAAGGTAGCCATCATCGACACGGGAATCGACTATACGCACAAAGCTGTATGTTCATCCGTACCTAGGTTCAAGCCAATGCTTACGCTTTCAGCTCGGCGGATGTTTTGGCCCTGGCTGCAAAGTCTCCGGAGGTTACGACCTGGTCGGCCATCATTGTATGTTTCTCAGCTTCCCGCAATGAGCTCTGCTAACACACACAGGGGACGCTCACAACGAGGACAAGCTACCTAAAGTGCCAGATGCAGATCCCATGGACTTCTATGGTCATGGTACACACGTGGCCGGCATCATCGCTGGTGAAAGCAGCTGGTAAGCATTCTGTACCTGTATCGATGTTTCGACACTGACGAAATAGGTTCACTGGCGTTGCTCCTGATGCTGAGCTTCTCATTTACAAGGTCTTTTCAGACGTGAGTCGTGCCCACATCTTCCCGGTAGGAGGTCACTAAAAAGACCAGAACCCATATGACACCGACGAAGCGACACTCATGCAGGCATTCTGCGACGCCTATGGCGCTGGTGTACGTACAATAAAATTCTTAGATCACATGATGCTAATCGACACAGGCTGATGTCATCTCTGCGAGCGTTGGCCGACCTGATGGCTTTACAGATAACCCCTGGGCTCTCGTGGCTAGCCGCCTTGTGGATAGAGGTGTCGTTGTCACTATCTCTGCTGGGAATGAGGGGTTTAATGGCCCTTTCTTCGCCAGCAGCGGCTCAAATGGACGAGGAGTGCTGTCTGTTGCAGCCATCAACGTTACTGGTAACCCGAACATCAGCATCTCGGATCCCCGTGCGACACCTATGCCGGCATACTTCACTACCTGGGGCCCAACCAATGAGCTCCTTCTAAAGCCGGACATCGGCGGACCCGGCTACGATGTCATCAGCACTGTGCCAGATCAAGGGTATGAGCTGATGAGCGGGACCTCAATGGCAGCTCCATACATCGCTGGTGTGGCTGCTCTTTACATCAGCAAGTTTGGTGGTCGTTCAATCCACGGTGTCGACTTCGCCAAAACTCTTGGTCAGCGGATCATCGCGAGTGGCAAGACTGTCGCCTGGTCTGCGGCTGCGACCTATCTCAACCATACCGCACCTCCGTTCCAGGTTGGCACGGGCCTGGTCGATGCAGTCAAGGTTCTAAAGTATGACACGCAGTTGACGTTCGAGCCGTTTGCTCTTCTCGACACAGAGCTCTTCCGCCCAAGCTGGTCAGCCGACATCCTCAATACTGGTAATAGCACGGTCAACTATACCTTCGTTCATGAGCCAGCTCCCGGCCTCAACATCCTCGATAATCTCAGCGGCATCGCTTCGCTCTTCACCATACAGCCGTTGCACATCTCCCCCAGGGTGCACCTACAACACACTATCACCGTCCTTCCAGGTGAAAGTCGCAAAGCTCGGTAAGGTCTTGCTGTCTCAATTTATTCGCGTGTTTACTGATAGGCGGCAGCTTCCGGTTCGAATTGCCTCGAGGGGTAGACGATGACTATCTCCCGCTGTACGGTGGCAAGATCATCGTAAAAGGTTCCAATGGAGAGCAATTGTCTATTCCATATGGCGGTACGCTAGACCTGTGCGATCATTCGCACTTTGACTAACAAGCACAGGTGCCGCATACGATACAGAGAAAGCCTTTGATTCGATGTTTGCAAACCCGCCGGTCATCATTGACCCCGAGGAAGACTTTTCGTATGTGTAGCTGGATATAACTTTACTTCGAGCCTGTTCACTGACTAGAATAGGTGGTCCTTCAACACCGACAGAGATCCACTCGACTATGTCGACCTGTCCATCCGGCTTTCATACCCATGCACCAATCTCCGTTGGGATGTGAGTCTTCTAGGAAAGCACGTAGCTGTACAGCGCAAAGTTCTGACATCTTTTGTACGCAGATCTTCGACGAGTACTGGTTCGAAACATACTGGGAACTGCCACTGAAGCGCGACGTCAATGGCTACATTGGTTCCGCCACCAGCATGCGCGACGCAGAGGAATTCTGGTTCTACGACCCCGCGAAGATGGATAAGAATGACACAATCTCGTTCCCACGCCTGCGTGTCCCGCGCGGTTATTCGAACTTCTGGTGGTTCGGCAAGCTAGCCAATGGCTCTATGATTGCGCCAGGCAACTACACGTAAGTGGCACTTCCGTGTGTCACTTGGAAACTATATTGACTTGAAATGACAGCATGCGGTTCGCTGCTCTACGACCATACGGCAACCCGAACATCTCCGATCATTGGGACATCATGAGAACGCCATCTCCGACATTCCAGGTCCTGCCGTACGGCAACTCCAGTACCAATACGACATCGTTCCGACGTCATCGCCACTAGTGAACGAGGTCATGACTAGCTGTGTCTGCTCTAAACCTCTCTCGCTGGTCCAGATAGATCACACAAGAGTTGCAGAGTCTCTGAAGCCTAGTATGACCGAACACAGGGTGGAGGGCGTTTGACGATCAAATGTCGGCTTTTCGGGCCAAAAGTGTAGACAACTATACGGCCACAAGTACGCGTGTCGCAACGAGAATGATTTCGAGTGTTTAGACTAATTGAAAGATCGCTGATGACCTCCATCTATATGCAAGTACTCAATCGTGCCCAATCCAAAGCTGAAATTCAAAACAAATATGACCATTACTGTCGCTTCCGTAGCTCGAGGCCGCAGTCCGCCGTCAGGCGAACGCTTCACGGAGCGTTTAGTTATGGTCTCGCGTTACCCGGTCGCCGTTCATGCCCACTTCCCTAGCACGCTCATCACGACCAAGCCTGATACAAGTCCAGTCATAGCCAGCATAACAATCAGGGGACGAGCCTCCGCGAGATCAGCTTTACGTCCGTGCGCACCAGTCATCCAGTCGGCAGCCCACATCTCAACCACACCCACCCAGATGAGAATACCTGCTGAAACAGCATCCAATGTGCCAATGGCAATAAGTGTGGACTTGTCACTGCCGTTGAACTGGGAGAGAACCCCGATACCAATGGCCATGCCGACAGGAGTGACGAAGGCAAAGAGTGCTGCCAGACTGAGCTTCTTCTTCATGGAAAGTTCGAGGGGAACAGGCGCGATGCTGTTCATTGAGCTGGCCTCATTGCTGGTGG
>WNLN01000366.1:0-28324 GCA_021347865.1 Sarocladiaceae sp. CBMAI 1973
CCACACCGCAACTATGCAGACAGGTGAACCAAACTTTCGTGAGGGTACGTGTCACGCGTACACACCCCTAGCTCGGCACTTGTATGTAAGCGAGGCAAGCCACCACCAATGAGGCGGGCCTGCGATGCATCGCTACACAATTGGGACAAGGTCGATTCATGCAGACATTGCAGACTTTGAACCCCTTACGCTACCGGTTAAGGTCCTTCAGCAACGAGGAAAGGGCTGTTGGTGTTCTAACGACGACTCGTATGTTGACCATGCGCGTGCCACAGCCATTCTTGAAACCGTTTTCAATCGTGTTACACACTACTGCCTTTACCCATCACTTACTTCTCGACGCAGAACGAGATCGCTTGCCAAAACACAACTTTACTCCTTTACACTATAGTAGGTGAAGATATCTCGCATTTTCTATTTGGAGATCACCTCCCCGCAATTTGCGGCACATCGCTGAAATCTTGGAGGACTCGTATCGGAACGGTTTCGGGGCTGCTCCCGTGAACATCAAACCGATGGGCCACGCACCCCCTGTCGCCATCGTCAGGTGTGGGCATGAAAATCTGCAGCGGTGACTTGTCATTTGTTTCTTCTCAAGCGTCTGGTCTAATTACTGCTTGGAGTCATTTGGGGGAACGATCGGTCCAAGCTCATCGGATGCGACTCTATGCCTGTGTTCGGTTGTCCTTGACCTTACTAAATTTACCTCGAACCAGTTTCAGAGCGTACCTGAATTTGATGTTCCACATTGGCTCTAATATAGTGTCAATCTGCTACTGCGGATCGGTTATTCAGGATCATTCAGGCTGACCACTGACAGATCTGATGTGCGCCGAGTCTCACGCACGATAATCTGTCTGCCCTGATCCTTGCATGTCAACGTGGCAAGTCGCAGCATCCTTTCCCTTCGAAATCCGAAAACGAAGTCAGTCCACCAGTCTTTTCGGTCTTTCCTGACGTAGCACAGTATCAGGTTGACGATTGAGGGGCGAGGCGAGACCCAGATGGCGCAGAGGCTGCAGCGAATGTGCCCGAATCTGGTCCGGTGAAGTTTATGCATCGAACTCTAGCATGACTCAAAGTCAGGCACGGGTTGCCTCACATTGGTCAATGTTGCGACATATGTTTGCTGTGTTGGGGATCGTGTAGTTATGCGCAACGAGTTTCGTGGGGCATGATGCATTCAGAGCGGTCGTCTGAACATTTCCCAGATCATGTTGTCGATCAAACACTGACAGGAAGCCATGGCAGACGCGCCTTCGTAATCTTGGGTACCTTGGACACCAGTCTCACGGCATAGGGGCACTTTCTTGGTACTGCTCGCTTGGTCGGTAAGTCTTGCCACACTGTTCGCCCTTGTGACGCCGCATACATCCATCGGGAGCGTCCTGATCGCATCCTGCTGCAGACCACTCGCCAAGCCTACGTAGTCAAGCATCACTAAATCCCAGGGCTTCTACCAGCCTCGGGTTCATCAGCAAGGCCACATCGTGCGGGGTCATCCATCGCTTTCTTGACACCTCGATTGGATGAAGCACATGAGCTTGAAGGATCGTCGTTGGGAGGGCCAGTTCCCTTGGCTGGAGGTTCCGAGAGAGGAAGTTGATAGACACTTGTGTGGCATCCGCAAGCTCCTCCTGGTGCACTTACTCCGAGAGCCCCCAACGCAAGGTCATATCGCGTCGGTAGTAGGTCAGACCCTTGATTCTCTGCAAATGACGAGCATGACGACTCCCGAGGTAAAAGACAGATGCACCATCATCCACACCGTAGCGGTACCAGCCAGTACATTGCCGTCACGCCTGCCGAGGAGACACTTGCTGTGTTAGTCTGCGAAGTCGCACAGAAGTGTCTCACCCTCCGTCAATGCGTCTGGCCATATCGATCGAGTCACCGTGGAGATTGTGGATTGATGGTACGGTACGGTCCACATCAAAGCCGGCGTGCGCAGGACGATGCCCGGGGTTCAAGTGCGGAGAAGAAGGTGGAGTAGAGCGATGCAGGTGACAGAAGCTGTGGGCGCATGTGTCTCTTGAGTGACTGACTGGGAGATGGTATTTTGGGTGGTTGGTCGGGAAGATGGATGGATGGAGGGATGGGTGAATGGAGCGCTGGTGCGGGTGCTGTTGGTGGGTGCCTTGCGCGCCCGGCGGCAAGACCTGGGCTGGAATCGGGAGGAAGTCACTGAAGGCTCGTCAACAACAACACAACTGAGGCAGCACAGATACAACAATACCAATAACAAACGCCCAGTATATCTCCCCACAAAGGATCCATCTAATGGTCAGTCTCCTCATCGCCAACCAAACATCCATCCTTCCCAACCAATCTCCACGGTCGTTGAAAACCTGACCAAGTGGGGGACACGGCACGATGCGATGAAGGCCTCTGTCCACATGGACCCGTCCAGGAACGGGACTGATCCACGCCGTCAAAGCATCCATCTCTCCAACTGGGAAGCTTGGAAACCTGCCCTTGTCTTCAGGTTCCCCTCATCTACCGATCACGGAGGCAGCCACTACAGTTTTTGGTTGGCTCCTCGGAGGTGGCTTTTCCAGGTCGTCTAGCCCGGCAACAATGCTCGACGATCCGTTGCGCGTGGTGTCTGCCTCTAGAGGATAAGGTATAGGGTACCGGAATAGCCCACGATGAGATGCTCGTGGCCATGAGACGAGCAATTTCTTACTGAATCTATCTGCCTTCCCTATTGTTTCTGCTTGACGTGCGGGTGCCATAGTTTCCATGCAAAGTGTGCACAGTGGTTGTGCCACAGAGGGTGAATCATGATGATAGGCTTGTGAATGGACCGAAGGGTCATTCAGATCACATGAATTCCTCTCGAAGTTCACCAGAGACCGTTATGCGGAGTCCTATTGAATGCATGCACGCATTATCTCAAAGATCCTCGATCTTTATTCTTTATTCTTCAATGGATCTGACATGAAGAAAAATGACTGGTCGAGCGACCGTATTCCTGACTTCATTGCGCCTGTGAATCTGCATGACTATTCTACTTGCCTTCACTGATATAGCATATTCGACCCTGCGAGATTCTACCTACCTACCTACCTTAGTGCCGGATTTGAGATTGAGATACCTAAGATACTTCTGAGACGAGTGGGCAGTTGCTACAGGTGCAGAAGCCGACATTGACACTAAAGTTGAAGAGGATCGGTTCACCTGCTGGGAACTGTTGAGGTGTGCTGGTCGTCGTTAACTATTCGTCACATGTAGCAGAATAGCGACAGAAAAGGAGTAGAATAGCAATAGAAAACAGAAGGATAGCAGTAGAATGTGGAAAACATGAGTAGCGCTCTGATTCCCGATATCATGGTTTCTAAAACTTCACTCTTGCAACTTTCCTGCCCGTGCTACATTTAGGACAACGAGGCAATTTCAGCCATGGCATCGACAGCCGATGCTGAGATGACTGGCTACCACCCATCGAATGATGGCCAGGCGCCAGACCATTCTGGATTAGCTCTGGCTCATTCAGCACCGGCCCAAAAGCTTGATCAGGACAGTCACGAAGATGATGAGGCCAAGAAGAGTTCAGCTCCGCAGCACGTACCTGGCAAAGAGCAGAGTAAGTGTTGCAACAAGATCGACCCTGTCTAGATAGAGGCGAAAGACTTGAAGGCTGACAGATTTATAGACAACCCACCGAAGCAATCAGGCGACTTTGTGCAGTTTCCGCCTTCCGAATGTCTCAAGCCCACCCAGCCCGAGATCGAAGCTGAATTTGTCGTTTCTGCTGTCACCTCGTCATTGCCGTCAAGCAGCGCCAATCCTTCCATCGCACAAGCGGCAGCGTTCCCAAAAGATTCAGAGACTCTGGTGCCTGGAGAGGCATTGACGGCTGCAATTGCATCCTCCCAGGCCCGGGACAAAGATGTGTTGAAGCTCCAGGAGCAGATGCAGCAACTGCTGGAGCATTTTAGGAAAAGTAAGAAGCGCTGTGATAGCCTGACAGGCTTGTTCACGAGATTTGGGAACCGCTTCGAAGATCTACGACGGGTAATCGTGGACTCTTTAGAGCATCAGAGATGGTTCAAGGCGACTCAAGAAGTAAAGAACAACGACCTCAAAAGCTCCATGCTTATGCTGGCGAACGAACTTCAAGAACAGCTCCATACAGTAGAAGAGAAACTCCAAGACCAGCTCAACACGGTAGAGCAGGATCTCCGTGAGCGTGGTAACAAGAACAGCATTGCAGCTTCTGAGGCCAAGGATGCTTATAAATATGAGCGATCCCAGCGCATAGTGCTCGAAGAAAGAGTCAAGAGCCTCGAGCGAGAGGTTCGCCATCTCACAGAAGCTCTCTGCTAGAGCGCAGAAGCAACACTTGAAGCATGTCAGTGGAATATCTGGATGCTGGAGCCCTTTGCTTTGACTGCAAGTTACATCTCGGGGATTGACATGGCTTATTGACTCTATCTGAGAATTGAGCGCGATGGCTTTGACTTCACTTAGCCAGATTATCATACTACCTTGTTTACCACATGCAGCTTTACTTGAGCAAGGTGAAGTGATTGGATGTATTAGGGGACCCTTATGCCACATCACTGCAGGTGAATAGTGCAGAGTGCAAAATTTCGATTCTACTGATATCAGGGCGCCAAAAGTCTGTCACACGCATAATCAGAAATTTGCATTGGGCAAGTAAAAGATTGCTCGAAGTCACTCAAATTTCCCAGGCATGCCTTCTGATATGCAGGTGTCAACAGTTGCGTGTTCGTCGCAGGTGCCACACAGCCGTCCACGGGTTCCAGGCTGCATCAATGGATATCCTGCCAACCGCATTGCGATTCACTCACTCGGACTTTGTTCCATTATGCTTTCACTCATCTCATATCTCACACCTCACATCTTGCGGGTGGTTGCCTCTAATCTTTTCCAGCTTCACAGGACCGAAAGCTCGCCTCCCTTCCTCTGCCAGCCACTTTCTTTGCCACCCAGTCACTGCCTCGAGGAAGTTGAAAACGCGTCTCGATCTTGCCAGCCAAGATATCGTTCGGAGAATCCACCTTCACCTCGCTTCTCAATTACCTTCACGATCTTGGATTGCTCCTCTCTGCCCTCCGGTATCTATTCAACAGACTTTGAGCACTGTAACTTTACCCATACACCCCAGTGGCAGCATACGCAAGGATGACTCTCAAAGCTCCAAAAGTCAAGCGGTCTGGAAGTGAGCTCCCTTCCCGAAGAAACATTTCCTCCCGCTGACCATCATTCTTCACGCACTAGGGCTTGCAAAGAAGCGACCGGCTAGCCCTCTGGAGAAGGAGCACGACAAACAACAACGCACTTCCGAACCTCCTGCGCACGTGTGCGAAGCCAAGGACTGTTTGGCAGAGATCAAGAAGGTCCAAGCTGCCATTCAAAAGCTCAGCGAATCGGTTACAGACTGCTCAGAGCGGATGCGAGCCATGGCAGTCTTTTCTGCCGACTCCAAGTCCGCCATCGCCGCCCAGCTGATGACACACAGAGCAGACATAGTCAGAATGGTCGGACAAAACCAGGAGAAGCAACGCAAGGCGATTGAGGACGTCACCATCTATGTTCATAGGCACTTCGAGGACATTCGGCGCCGATTCGAGCGTTTGGACGAAATCGTGGGCGTCGGCACTGTGCATGAACGCGCTGCTCGCCTGCAAGCAGAACGTGATCGAATATTACAAGAGCACCCAGCTCTTCCACCAAACCAACTCATGGCTCTCGAAGGCGATGATGACGACGACGAAGAGATTGAAGCTACGTGGGAAACAGCATTGCAGCAAGCTCGTCAAGCGCTTCTCGCAGATGGGCATATCCTTGATCCCGAGGCACAATAGCCACAGCTATCGATTTTCAACGCCGCAGCATTCTCAGAATTTCGAAAATTGGAAAGAAGGCTGTCTCAGGCAGCGCTCGTTTTACGGTCAATGCTTGCAATGTGTTTTTCGCGCAGAAAACATCTTGCTTGGTCACAAGGAGGTTTGAGGAGGAGAAAGTTGAATTGCAAGTCTTGGCGAAGAAAGAGCCACTGCAATGTTAGCATCGCAATTTTTCTTGCTTGAATCGAATACGAACACATACGAACTTGAAGTCGTCACTTGAGTGACTTCTCAATTGTATGAATTTGCCTGTTCCTCTTGCGCCCCCTTTTGGGCGTCTTGGAGAGTGGATATCAAAAACCTCGCGCATATCACGACCGAACTTGTGCAATACCTTCACCCTCAAGCCGCCACGAGGCATGTGCACTTCTGGCAGATCCTGCCGGCACGTCACCGAAAATCCACGGGGGCTGACAGTGCCGCTTCTTCCAAGGAAGTAATTTGCCTTCCCGCATTGACCTCTTCTCAGTCAAAGGGTCCTCCTTCAGATCATGTGCCTGCAGCTCGAGAACCTGTTCCCAAAGTAACGCTTTGACATCGATACGCTCGCGCAATCCGGCGCCGAAGCGGCCGACGAACAAGTCTCCGGATTTGCACGAGATTAGGGGTCGATATTGGGTCTGGGTTCCAGAAACCCGGTACCGGGGCCATCGACAGTGACACTAATCGGAGCCGCTCGTCACCGACGCCACTCGAGAAGGGGCTAGACACCCATAGCTCAGGATTCGGGCGAGGACTCCAGACTCTGCCTCCCAGGGGTCATGACTAGCTAAAGCCCTGCAACTTTCAGGGACGGCGACGCGGTGCGAACCTTTTTACACGCCAGTGATTTGTCGACAGTGGCTCAACGTGCTGTGTAGCGTCGCGCCTATCCCCGTTGTGAGCATGGCTTGGAACCAGTACGACGGACTATGTGGAGGTCTGGGTGGCGGATCGCCCGTCCATGTGCGTCTGAGCGATCGATTAGCGCGACGCTGTAGATCTTTGGGGGATTTGCCTGTAGTCCGTGCGACGCTCGCCAATCGACCCGATGGTTTAATAGTCGTGGTGGCCTCGACAGGGGAATTGTGTCGTGCGCCTCGTTAAACGTCGTCTCTCTTTTACCATCGTGGCCGTGTTGTTCTGCTGACATTGAGGTTTCCTGTCTGCGAAACTGCCTGTTTGAAAAGATGCCCATCAGCGAGCATGATCCCTCCGTGAGTGACGCCATAGTGATCCTCGACTTGGTCTCGTGAAGAGTTTGACGCTGATGAAACTTGGTGCTGTAGTTCCTCCACGAGGTTTGGGCCCTCTACGGTCTCGGAGTGACCCTGATTGCCCTTCGATTTATCGTTCGTATTCACACGGTTGGGTTCCGTGGATTCCAGCTCGATGATTTCTTCACGATGCTGGTGTTGATAATGTACACAATGGATGCATCGACGGTGCATATAATATGTGAGTGTCCACGGCCTCTGACGAATGACCTGGGCTTATACGACGGGTGTAGACTTCAAAGGAACCAATGTGGAGGCTTCAGTCGTTCAAGCAACAAGACGTAAGACACACGCCATCTCTTGCTCGTCGAGTGTTCCGCAATCTGACGCAATTTCATTACAGCACTCTCTGCGACCGAACTCGACGACTATTCCGTTGGATCAAAACTGCAAATCACAGCTTGGTACTCTTACACGGCTCTGCTATGGTGTCTCAAGGGCACAATGCTGTCGTTCTTTGCGCGCATGACCATCGGAACGTGGCACAGGAGAATGGTCAACTACATCTCGATTGGCTGCGCGCTTTCATATGTTGGAGTTCTGGCAACTGTGAGTGAACTTGATCCAATATTCTGGTTGGGATATTGACACCTAGGACAGCTCACCTTTGGATGTTTTCCTACGCAGAAGAACTGGCAGTAAGTTGACATTAGCAATGCATTGAATGCACGAATCATACTGACATTGTGTGAAGGGTTGTGCCAGACCCTGGTCGTAAGTCAAGAAAGACTTGTGTTTGTGATACTCACAACAGCTAACCCCCTCCTTCAGTCAAGTGCACATTCAAGATGCAGAACTTCTTGGTTACGACCGTGCTCAACGTCCTGTATGTTGTTGATTTGAGCACTCACGTGATCCATGGACTGACTCGAGCTTCACAGTACCGATGCCCTGATTCTTTGTATTCCTCTGCCGCTGCTCTGGAAGCTTCAAGTGCCTCTCAAGAAGTACGGTATTCGCACGCTCTATTCTGGGTCAATGCTGACAGCTCGCCAGGAAACTCGTCATCAGTCTCCTTCTCTCCTCCGGTATCTTCGTCATCGCCGCAGCGCTCATCCGAGTCATCCTCACCGTCTCCGGCAGCCCCTCCGCCCTCAACATCAACCGCTGGGGTGTCCGCGAAACAATCGTCGGAATCTTCACAGTCAACATCCCCGTCCTCCGCCCCATGTTCAACCGCAGTTTCTGGACCCGCAACCCGACTCTCAGCACCACCGACGCCAGCGCCACAAAGTCAAGCAGAGGCCCGACAATTTCTGGACCTTACGAGCTTACCTCAAGAGGTCAAGATGGACCTATGGACTTGAAGACGCAGGATGGCTCGAGTACGAATGATAGTCAGGAGAGGATCTTTGCAAAGGGTGAACATGGTGGTGTGATGGTTCACACGAGTTATAAGATCACGACCGATGAGGAGGCTGGTTCGGGAAGTTGGAATCAGCGACCTGGCTTCACGGAGGTGTCTGTCGAGAGTGGAGCTAAGGGAGGAGTCTGATTAGACGCGACATGACATTGTTCATGTCCACACACATTGCATGTCCATGGAGGACGGAGAGCGTGGGAAATATACGAACACGATACCATTGTATTTCAGCCTCTATCTGGGCTCATATAGAACGGAGTCAACTATTCCAATACAAGAAACTTCAACAAATGATGGCCTATCTCTGGATCATATCATTTGGTTTACATGGTCTTAGTCCCCCACAGTAAGAAACATAACTTCTTACTGCAAAGTTCCAGCAGCGGAAGCACTATATTGTCGGAACGGATCATGGTTAAACGACTATCACTCTTCGTTGCATGTCATGGTCGTTCACTTTAAATCCAGAGTTTAGGAAGCGAGCCTTTATTTGATAGACTGAAGTTCCTATGAATAATATGTACCGTCGTCATCATGTCATTCCTGTAGAAAATTCCTTTCGTGTAACCCAGACCAAGCCCAGAGCCAATTCCCTTACGTAGTGAACGGGTTGTAAGCGATACCAAGGAGCTCGGCCTCCGCACGGAGCTTCTTGTTCTTCCTGGTAAGGTGCCACTTCATGCCGCTTGCAACCGCAATACCAAGGGCAGCAAAGGTGATCTGAAGGATCATGGCCATGGTGTAACGAGGCCTGTCACGGTCGGGGAAGAAGTAAGGAGACATGACGTTTCCAAGATGACCGCACAAGTTGACAATCGCACCACCGGCGGCACGCTTCTCTGGAGTCTGTCCGAGAGTTGAGACAGCCCAAGTATACTGGATAGTGTTTGCAGAGAAGCAGCCGGCAGCGTATAGGAAAGTCATCGCGTAACGGGCAGCGTTGTTGCCGGTGGCGACGGTGACGATAAAGCCAACCAGAGAGCAGGACAAGGGAATGATGATGTGAAGACCACGCTCGCCACGACGATCGGAGTCCCAGGCATTGTAGAACGTGCAGAGTGTTCCCCAGAAGTACGGAGGAGCCGTCATGAGGAGGGAGGTAACACGGCTGCCAAATCCTGTTGCACAAATGTTAGTACCAAAGATAGCTAGAAGGAGTGGAGAGATCCTTACCGAGTCCGTTGATCATGATAGGGAAGTAGTTATTGAAGCCGTAACTCGAGGTGATGAAAATGTTGAGGAATAGGAAACCGTAGGTCTTGGGGTCCCAGAGGGCCAGCTTGATACCTTGGACCACGGTCGACTTCTCAGAGTTCTCAACTCTGTCGTCAAGAATTCTAGCGTTGGCAACCTTGCGCATATCTTCGGTCATATACCACATGGCACCACCATTGGGAGAGGTTGGGAAGTTGGGCAAGACGAAGAAGGCAGTGATGGCGAAGAACGCACTGCCAGCACCCTCAATGATGAAGAGCCATTTCCAACCAGCAAGACCCATGGCGCCATCCATCCCTGCGAACACGCCAGCAGCAATGAGACCAGAGACGGCCTGGCCCAGAGCGAGGCCAGAATAGAGAAGAGCGACACGGACGGCGAACTCGCGACGTGTGTACCAACATGCCATGAGGAAGACAGCCTTGATTGTGATCGTCAGTACATGGATTGTCCAACAAGGGCTGGGTTGTTGGAGAACGGAAGAACTTACACCAGGGAACAACGGTGCCTCAACAATACCCAAGATGAATTGGACAGCCCAGAGACCTTCAGCGCTTGTGCAACCAACTGTGGCAGCAGACACAGCTGACCAGACGAGAGCCGCAACGGACAGGAAGATGTTGGGTCGAACACGGGTCATCAACATGTTGGAGGGAAGCTGAGCCAAGATGTATCCGACTGTCAGAACAGCAACAGCAGTCTATCCAAGACTGTTAGCACTTTGAGATCGCTCGCCTAGAATCGTTGCAGCACGAATTCTTACCTGGTAGTCTCCATCTTTGAGGTTCAAGTCCTCATCGAAGGTGTTCAGACGAGCCTGAGCAATATTGGTTCGGTTGAGGTAGTTGAAGAGGTAGAGGATCCAGACTTGCGGAAGCATCCACGTGTCCAGCTTGCGAGTAACCTGCCTGTTCAGCTCGTCTATGTTGTCGAGGTTGAGATCACTGAGATGGTTGATATCTGCGCAGACCTCGATCTTTTTGCCATCAATCGTCTTGCCGTCAAAGGCGACAGGGAGATCATCAACGTGCGCAGCATTGAGCGTAGCATCCTTCCCAACACGATCGTTCAGTCCCGGCTCAGCCTTCATGCCCGCCATTGTGAATGTATGCAGCCGTGTATGGCGTATTGCAGGGAGATCAGCTATGGCTTCGATCGGCAGAGAAAACTTTTTCAAGAAAGAGACTGAGTAAAAGAAAGAGAAGAGGGAAACGACGACTGTGTAATTTGAGTGGTGAAATGAAAGAGCCCTACGTGGGTTTTATAAACGGGGGCATCGAATTTGCTCCTCACGAGTCAACGGAAACCCCTCAACTACCCCAACGGTGAATGATACGGACATGAATGCGAGGCCAGGGACTGGATTGTTGTGGAGAGTGATCCTTTCCCCACGGGGCAAAGAATGATGAAAGTCTTGGTAATCGTTTGGGATGGCCGGCCATTGGATACGGCAGCAGGGGTACCTCTTCGCCTGAGGTTCTACACCGAGTTCTAGTGTCACTCATAACAGATGAGGATCGAAACCCCTCAAGGTGTGACACAGATTGCATGTCAGGCGAAGTGCGGTTTAGGACACAAAGCCGTGGAGCCTGCACGGGTTACGGTGATATGCCGAAAGCGGTGATTGTTGGTTGCAATGCCGAGCCTCACCATCAGCCAGATCGTGGAGCGCCAAGGTGGTAGACTGAGGATCATGACTCGGCAGGATTGGCGAAGGGGGCGAACCCTGTTTCAACAACGGCGTAGGACTGCGAGAGCCGTGAAGAGCCCTCGCTGTCGAACTATTATGGTTAAACAAGTGACGTTCGATTTGAATGGTTCCTGAAGTGACAGTCAGCCTTATCGCCAGCCACAGCCCTACCAGCCGTCAAATAAACCTCTGTTTCCTCACCGGTGTGAGCTGGTAGCTGCAAATTAGAGTCGAGTCTAGTGGAAGTCCTGCCTACATACCCGGCCTTACTGTGGAGTCGCTGCCCTCGGTGGCGCCGCGATCCCCTCACCTGTCTGCGTGTCGTATCGGTACGTGCGCCTGCATACGTATCCACTCGGGATTAGATTTGATGACCGAAGCTTACGATCTGCAAAGTCCTTCGCACAACTAGATGCCGAAGTGATGCCAATGCTGCGGCGAAGACGGCTGGAACTCCGGGTTTCAATGCTTGGTTGGTTGGCGTTCACCGGCAGATCTTCGGTCTCCTCGTCAACAGCCTTGATGCTCGTGAGTGCGCGTGATGTGTGAGGAGGTATCAGATAATGGACGTTGACGCTCTTCAGCTGAGTCAGGATGCTGCCAGCACCTGCAGCCTCTGCCATTGATCCAGCCTCGAGGAAGGGGCAGGCCTGTGACAGATGTCGCCGACGGAAGGTGCGCTGTGACGGGAAGGTGCCGGCCTGTGCTAACTGTCTTGCCGCTGGTCACGCCTGTGAAGCATCAACTACGTTGCAGCGTAATCGCAAGGTTCGTGGCTTCGTTGACGATGATGCCGAGAGACAGGCGTCACAGCTGAGAGACGAGGTGGCTCTTCTGCGAAGAGAGTTGGAGGACGAGAAGAAGGCAAATGAGACATTGCGGAAGCAATTGCAAGCCAACTCAAATACAAGTGTGCCGACCCAGCGACAGAATCAACCGTATCACGGTCAAGATGGTCAAGCGTCATCTCAACCGCCGCAGCCTCATGCCCCAGCTGCAAAGCTGCAGCGAAGAAAGGATGCTGCATACATGCTCAAACACATGGGCCGTATGGTTCACGATGAGCATGGGATCGGTCGATTCGCTGGTATCACTACTGGCGCCCACTTCCTCCAGAGTCTTGAAGGTGTCTGGGCCATCTGTGTAGGCGGTCCGAAGCAGCCTTTCCCTGAAAGCTGCTATCGACTGTTCCTTTCGGATCCGACCTCTGATCTGAGTCTCGTTGGGGCGTCTGAAAGCCCTTGGGGTATGATCTTGGCCGATCAAGCTTTGCCTTCGACTGCGGCTGCGGACATAACACGCCTCTTGAACCAACCTTTGAACTACTATGTCCAACAGGCGCATATTTTCCTCGGCAGGTGGGAAGTTATGTGTCCGTTATTGATACCAAGCGAGCTGGCACGCGACTTGACTGGCATAGCAGAGAGAAGCCAGGATGACAGCGCCAACACACAGACGAGTGAACCACATTGCTCGATACTCATGACGACGCTCATGATATTGGCTATCAACGAGCTAGAAGTAGCCTCACGAGATAATCCGGAGGCCGCCAGAATATCCCCAGATTCCAGTTACATTTCGCTGGCATGTCGTTTGCGGCCGGTCGTCGCTGCTCGTGGGAGTCTCAAGAGCCTGCAGGCATTGTGCCTATACGCCTTCTATCACCAAATTACTGGCCAGGCATCGAAACTTGCGGATCTGAGTGGGCTTCTCGTTCGAATGGCCCAGTCACTCGCGCTGCACAGACATGCCAGAAGATTCAAACTCTCAGTTGGGGAAATCGAGCATCGCAAGCGACTCTTCTGGTGGGTCTATATCTTCGACAAGTAGGTTTTGCCCCTTCATCATCACTGATTGGCTTATTTCGTAGCATACTTGTGCGTCCCGTCAACAGGCACTCTAAAGCTAATCTGCCGGCCTTCTTCATAGGATTTCGGCACTGGTACTCGGACTTCCATCATTGATCAATGAAGCCAATGTTGACGTCGACCTTCCTACGGACTGTCTCATTGAGGACATGGACGCCACTGAGCTCAGCATTCCGTTGCCAGGCAGCATCACAGCTGTCTTTTTCTTCAATCAGTACATTGGTCTCGCGAGGATCATGTCTTCAGTTCAAAGCTCACTGTACACCACAAAGGAACGGCATGAAGGCCCGGAAAAGATCAATCATCTTAACCGTGATCTGCAAATATGGAGTCATACACTTGACAGTCACCCGGACGTCACTCCATTTGACATAGCACAGACCAGAGATACAACACTCCCATCTCTGGGCGATGCGAGCTACGATATGGCCCTGCATTGGCTGCGGGTCCTTGCAAACCTGATATGTCTGTTCATCAATCGCCCTGGCCTCACCTTCGATCCGACCACTAGGGATTTCGCTAAATGCCTGGCTTTGTGTCTCAAATCGAGTAGTTGCATCTTGGACTTGCTAGGTGTTTCGGTCCTGCCACGAAAGCTCCGATGCATGTCTCCATTAGGCCCCAACATAGCGTTCCAAGCTGCCCTTATGCATGTTTATGGGTATTGCATGTCAGACCCCTCACGCAATAACGGAGAAGAAGCGGTGATCTCGAGCACAGTTGTGCTCAGAACCATTGCTGAAGCGCTGACGATCATGGAACATTACATGGAAGAGGAAATGCGGATTGCAGTGCAAGGCACTGCGAGGAGTTTTTACCTCACATCCCTTTCAGATGCGATCACGGCCTTGAGAGGTTTCGTGCCATCCTTACAGACCCTTCATTCCCCCCAAAATGCAGGACCCGGGCCATCTTCAATTTTGAACAGGTCAGGCACAGGCTACACGCCGTCGCCATCTGTCATCGAATCATTTTCCCGATCTTTCGATCCGGCGCTGTTGGATTCACTCAACTATATGGACTCCCTGGACTGGGTAGAACCCGACATGGCAGGTTTCGTGGATCACATCATGCCGTAGGACGTGCGCGAAATTGATCTTTTCGCGATTAATAGTTGATCTAATGCGCGGTAGCGCTCCAGTTGCTCGACCACGCGAGATAAATGCCAGTGATCTTGCGTTAGAATGCGCGAGCCTCTGAAGCTCAGTCAACTTGTTACAGTTATGTGAGCCGGCCTCCAAGATGTTGCCCAATACGGTATCACGTCCGCTTCGCGGTTGTTCGTACGAGAGCAGTCACAACTCTCCATTGCTTAGACATCTACGGCCAAGTCCGCCAACAAGCGGATGAGTGTCGTTGACCGAGTGCGATTCATAGCCATTGCCTATGTGCGGCTTGTGTAGAGCATCTATCCACTGTCATGCAAGACGAAGGCTATTGACGTCCACAGCCGAGCGACGTGCACTGTGAAAGCCGACGTCCGTGGAGACTGACAAACCCGATGGCTACATACCGGCTAGTCATTGCTAGTTCCCTTAGGACGATTCTGTCAGGAACACTGACTACTTCGCCGGAGAGCCTTCGGCGAAAGATCTTATCCCGTGCTACACCGAACAACCGGGTCCTCTGCTCCCCACGCTCCCCACACTTGTAGCGTGGCAATCCTGCATCTTGGAGCCGCATTCAACGGCGAAAGGGTCCAGCAGTCAGAATGCGGAGGCCGTGTTCAGAGTCTTATACCCCGTCATGTTCGTGCCGAGACTCCGTAAGATGCCCCTCACCAATGAAGCCAAGACTGGGGTTTATTAGGGTTGCTGTCTTGTAACCGAAGTACCAGTATCTGTGGGGAGGCCATTTGTTCGACTTTACAACATCGTTCTTGATTGTAGAGCGTCTTGATGCACTTGCCGAATACTATATCTTCTGCCCTTCTATGCTCAAAACAGTCTCTCGCCAGCGAGTCGTTTTAGCTGGGCTACAGAAAATGTCGCCAGGCTTGACAAACGATATCGAGAGTTCGGACTCCCAGTCCCAGAGTATTGGAGAAACACAAGAGGAGTTGTCGACTGAAAAGACTCCGATCCTACCTGTAAGTCTATACATGCCGTAAACCACCTATAGTGCTTGCTGGCGCTGCCTTGTGAGTAACCGCAAAATGGAACGATCACTAAGGCCAATTGTTAGAACCCATTGAAGTCGAAATACAGAACCGAGCACGATGCTTTCGGCGAAGTCAGCATTCCAGCAGATAAGTACTGGGGTGCTCAGACTCAACGAGCGTCATCGATCTTCTCCATCGGCTGCGAGCGCTTTCCAGCGAGCCTGATTCGAACCTTTGCATTACACAAGACTGCTGCCGCACGCGCAAATCAGCGGTTAGGATGTCTCGATGCACCCTTGGCGAGCGGAATCGTGCAGGCCGCCGCAGAACTTCGTGAAGGGCGATTTGATGACCATTTTCCTCTGACAGTCTGGCAGACGGGCTCGGGAACACAGACCAATATGAATGTGAATGAGGTCGTTGCCAATCGAGCCAACGAGATCATCGCTCATGATTCAGGGAGTCCGTCTCAATCGACAACTTCAGTGTTGGGATCGAAGCATCCGATACATCCCAACGATCACGTTAATCGATCTCAGTCTTCCAACGACAGTTTCCCAACGGTGATGCATATCGTAACACTTCTCGAGCTGCGCGACACCTTAATCCCATCACTCCTTCTGTTGGAACGCACACTGCAGAGCAAAGCTATCGAATTTCAGCACCTGGTCAAAATCGGTCGGACTCACCTCATGGATGCCGTTCCCATGACTATGGGTCAGTCTTTCGACGCTTTCGCCAGGCAGATTGGGCATCACATCGATCGCGTCCGAGGCACATTCAACCTACTTCGGGAATTGCCTCAGGGAGGTACCGCGGTCGGCTCTGGAGTGAATGCGCCAGCGGGCTTCGACTGGTTGTTCTGTGAAGAGCTCAACGCTGCGCTCAACGCTGCCCAGCATCGGGAGACGATGGGTGATTGCAATGGACAATTGGTCGCAGAGAAGGTTGACTTCATACCGGCCGCCAGCAAGTTCGAGTCAATGGGTTCCCATGATGCGTTAGTGGATGTCAGTGGTGTGCTTAATGGGTTGGCGACATCACTTCTCAAGATGGCCACCGATCTGCGCTTCTTGGGCTCTGGTCCTCGATGCGGTTTTGGAGAGTTAGTCATCCCTCACGATGGGTTGACTTCCTCCATCATGCCTGGGAAGAGAAATCCCACACTGGCAGAAGTCATGAGCCAAATCTGCTTCCAAGTCATGGGCAACCACTCGACCATCAGCGTCGCAGGAGCTGCAGGCGGTAACTTCGAGCTGAACGTCGCGAAGCCTGTTATCATATACAATATCCTCCAGAGCATCACACTTCTGGCTGAGGGGGTCCCGACTTTCACTGAGGGCTTGGTCGAGGGACTCAAAGCCGATGAGAGGACACTGAAGCGCAATGTCGAAAGCTCACTACTACAGGCCACGGCCTTGAATCCCTTGATTGGCTACGACGCTGTGTCAAAAATTGTCAAGCTAGCGATGGACGAGGATCTGAAACCGAGGGAGGCTGCGCTTCATTTGGGACTTGTGACGGGTGAGCAATATGATGAGGCAACAGATCCGGCGAAGATGGTCTCGCTACCATCTCGTGCGGATGAGCAGGGCGTCAACCGCGTCAGCAGGTTTCAGGAATCATGAATATTATGGCAAAGTTGCGCGGAAAACACTTTCCGTTGTTCTTTAGCTGTGGTTTGTAAACATTCCTGTAGAGGTCTCAGGATTTTGATGCCGTCGACGTCATCTTCGCATATTTGCGTGGTGATTCCGAGGTGCCTCTCATTCACTATCAGCCAGTTACAATACTGCCCACCCCTCTCAAGAATCCAACCTTCTTAATGCAGATCAAGCAACTCTTTGTCTTCCATAGTATGCTCCTTATGTAGCTGTTGAGATCCAAGTTAATATCTAGCAGAGTGCAGCAGCATTGAAACAGGGAGCCAAAATAGGAAGTAAACTCGCGAAGGTCTAAACAAGGTTCCCTGGGCGTTCAGGCCTGATGCATTTCAACTCGAATAGTTTCATTCATAGAATTGCGAAAGTTCTTACTGTTAGTCCAGGCCGCGTTCAAGCTATTTTACCTACTATTTTACCTACTATTATACACACTACTTTACGGGCTATTTTATGTACTCTCCTGCTTCCTATTTTATCTGCTATTTTATCTGTTATTTCATCCTCTATTTTATCTGCTATTTCATCCCCTATCCTGCGTGATACTCTGCAGACTATTCTATGTGTTGTGAAATTGTCTATCTCTTCATGATCTATGTTATAAGTGCGATAGCAAGTGAACCTTATAGTGACATTATAGTGACATCAAAGCGAACGAAATAGTGAATAAAATAGTAGGTAAAATAGTAGATGAAATAGTAGATAAAATAATAGATAAAATAGTAGGTGAAATGTAAGGAGGACAGTTCAGGTGATGGGATGTCAGACACTGAGGCTGAGAGTAAGGTATATATAGTTGAGCACGCAAGTAAGGGGGAAGCGGTCGCGACAAATCGACGAATCGAGATGGCATTTGATGTTCATCATTCACCGACACTTGTACTAAACACAGGCTGTCTATGTACACCAGTGGCCACACCCCTTGCTGCTCATGTATATGCGGCATCCTCTTGATGCGAGGCTGTGTCTCTGCGCTCTCATATCGTCTCGCTGTCCAGCTCTTGCAACGCAGGCGTCGTGGTTCCCTTGGAATGGGACATGCTATAAGGTGCCTAGCATTATGGATCAGTACGCAGCTTGCGAAGGGGCTAGGCATATGGTACTCACAAGGACTTGTTTCGCGTTGCAAATTCTCCACGCCAGCTTCCTTACGTTGCCGTCCGCCAAAACCACTGCGGGCGCGAATTCGATGCCGAACATTTCCCTGATGGCGTACACAACCCTTCGTGCATACTTGCCGTCCCTCTCCACGTGGCTTCCAAAAGGTTCGTCCACATCAGCAGGTGCGATGTCCGGGTCACGGTCTAGACAGTTGCGCACCGCGGGGAGCAGCGCAGACAACACGGCCTTCTCGTAAGTCGTTCCGCGAGCTTCACCATCAACATCTTCGTCTGCAAATTTTGGTATGCGGATTTCGAAAGGTTCGGAAATAGCCATGGCCACATGTTTGCCGCCATGGTGGTAACGAAACTCGAAGACGCCTTGTGTCCACCAAAGCTTGTCGCCCGAGAATGTGACCTCGCCCTCGACCATGTCCGGATCACTAGGATCAACCTTCGAAATGGCATGTTCGGCGACTGAGATACTGCTGTCTGCTGTGAGGGCATCATAAGCACCGGCGTTTGTAGGTGCCCAACGCCCCAGGGATGAAACTTCGGTAGTATCGCGAGACCGGTTATCCGTGACCATATAGAGGCCAATCCAGTCCTCATGACTGTGGTTGATAGGAGCCCGCCACTTGACCTTCAGCGGTGTACCATACTCATATGCCATAGTTTTCACTGCCTTATCAAATCGTCCAGTCAGACTCTCCTTGCCCGTGGCTCTCTCTTTCAAGGCTGATTCCACAGTTGACAGGCCTTCAATGTTCAGAGTATAGTGCTTGGGATCTAGCCCAGCTAGGTCTGGCGGGAGTCTTGTGATGGTCAATCTTGCCGGTGCCATGTTGAACAGAGCCGATGTGTCCCTCACGATAGTCTTAACACCGGAGGCAAATTTGGGTTTGGCACTGTCCAAAAACTCTTCCACAAAGTGTGTCGTGTCATCCAAGACCTTGTCCATGCTCTCCTGCCAATTCTTCATCGGCGGTGGCAGAGAGCGCTTGATGAACTTCGTAATGCCAGCTTCGCGACGCAGACTTCTGCCGTAGACCTTCTGCATGTGAGGGCGCTCAACGTAAGAGATGTAACCCAGAGAGAGAACCTGCGTAATGAGTGCTAGCAGAAATACGGTCCGGCTCCACGTGATGAGCGCAGCGCCCCAGGCACCTGCTGTTCCGAAGATCCTCTCCGGATTATTGAGGAAGCGATAGATGCTTGTGTAGTTGAGCTTCGATTCTTGCTCGAAGAAGAAATCTCCGTTGAACTTTACGCGCAGAGCAGATTAGTAAATCGTCTGAAGGCTTCTGACTAGAGAGGGACTCACCCATCCAAATTCGCCCAGTGAGTCGTAGACACTGAAAGCGGTCCACAACTGAAGAGCGACCAGGCCTGCGCCAAGAACATGCTTCAAAAGCACCAAGCCGTAGCCCCAATCGGACGGTGGTGTATACAATTTCCAGCAGGCTGCAATAAATGATGTGTTGCACATGATCATACTGATGTGGGACATTCCCTTCCACTGGCGCCAGGCCTCGCCAGCACTTTCACCGAATTTGAGGAAGTGGCGCGTCCACATCTTGGTCTTAGACTGTCTATCGAGAATGAAGCCAAGCCCGACGTGGTACCACATTCTCCAGAAAAGCGCGTGCAGAACGAATAAAGCCTGCCATGTTGGTGTCCTAGGCGAAACGAGAGTCAAGGCGGCTACGTATAGCGGAAGGAACACGGCAGCACAATCTGTCACGCGGAAGAGGTCCATGTTGTTTATGCCGACGAGATTGTGTACAGCGGGGGGTATTTCCTTTTGTGGCGAGGCGAGTCCAGTCTGTGTGAGATCAAGCTGACTGTCGACGAGTGCATCTTCACTGACGTTCGCGGACATCTCATAGAGCATAGATGGGTCACTGATCTTGCGGGACGACATTGTACGCTTCCTCGGCGCCGGAGGGTTGTATGTCTTCTCGATGTGCGGATTTTCCACTGTCACGAGGAAAGCAAATTGCGCAAGGTGAGCCACGATCGAGATGAAGAGAACCTCGTAGCTGGCCGCCATCATCGAGATACCATAGTATCCCGCATATCCAATGGAGTACATCGGGTGCGGTGCAAGCTCAAAAACGCCGTCAAACGTCAAATCAGCAGGGATTAAGTAAAAAAGTCACCCCAATACCACGCGAAGTCTTTGACAACTCTGTGAGCATCAAGCTTAACCCAAAGGTTGAAGCCGACAAGGGCGATGCCGAGAGCCCAGCGGCCGAAACCCATGAGGAAACCCTCGCCGTCAGGGGTATGGCCACATATGATGGCGAATAGGCAGTAGGACACAAAGTCACACATGAGGATCAAGTCGACGACTCTGCGAAAGACCAACCATGTGTTGTACTCGATGGGAGCCTTTTCGAACTCGTAATCCTCGGGGATCTTGGTTTCAAGTTCACGTTTGATGAGTGCATAAAGCCAAGGGCGCGGGTTCTTGCCTGTGGAGGGGTTCTCGAAGAGCTTCCATCGCTGCGCCCATGTGATGAGACGTCGATGATGTGACTGTACGTGGAGGAGGAATCCGATGCCGACATTGTAAGCAGCTCTCCAGGCGAGGAATATCAGCGCGAAGACGGGACGTTTCCAGGCGGCAGGAAGGGCATAGGCGGCGAAGATATGGAGGGCAAGAATGGCGAGGACAAGTGCGTCTGATAAGTTCTTCGGTTGGCGAGGGTCGAGCAATTGTGATACCATATCATGGGTCGTGGGCACAATGAACACTAAAAAGAACACTGGTTTTAGTCATGTCTCGAGATGAATGTCGCGCACGTGATGCTGTACCTGTGCCGTCAGGCGTCCGACCATAAGTCTTCTTGTCCTTGTTCTGCAGCCCATTGTCTGTTCTTGAGTCTGGGGTAGATGTGCCGGTGTCCTGGGTCTCCGAGCTCAGAGGATGAAGTCCATTCTTGGAGTCTGTTTGACGCTGACGTTGGCGAAACTCCCCCCCAGCCCCAGCTGGTTTTTGTGTCGCACTGCTCATGGTTGTGAATGAGCTCGTGGAACAAGCCGAATGGAAGTCGAGCAGTCCTTCACTTCAGTGAACGCAGCAACGTCTCAATTTGAAAGAAAAATAATTGTAGATCGAAGGTGCCCAAGAACATTCGGTTGACGTATAAGTGTCGATCACGAAGGTGACTCGAGCATGTGATGTTGGTGGAGCAGTTCCAAAAGATAGTCAGGGCAAAATGCTCTCTTATGGATTCTCAGGGTTTGTGCGGGCGACGCGGGGGTCCAAAACTCGCAACGGTAAGAAACGGCAAGACCAAACGGACAACGTCAGAACTCCGCAAGCGTGCAGCAGTTGCCGGTCGAGGGCTTTAATGAGGTCTGGATGTTCGGCGGGTCGGCGGCGCTGAGGGGGTCCTGGTCGGGACAGAGCGGGGAGAGAACAGACCCAGTCAACGGATGTTGAATCGGGGCAGTCGGCGCGCGCAGGTTGAGCTGCGGGGCGGCGAGGCGGGATGCTCTGTTGAGCGAGCGATCACCGATGAGAGGCACGAGGTTGCAATGAGTAGTGGTTGTTGTCGATGAGAAGTCGACGTCGATGGGCGAATGAATGTGAACGTTGGTTGAGAATGGAGGGTGGTTGGTGGCTGGCTGTCGGAATTGGGTTTGGCGGTTCGTGGGTGACGTGTGACCTTGTTTGTTGAGGCAGGTACTCTGGACCTTGCGTGCCTTCCTCGTCTAACTCGACAAACAGAAGGACACGGAAGGAACGCTACGGATCCGGGGTGGGGGTTAAAAGCGCAAGCACCACTCAATCACATGCTCACACTTCCAAATTACAGGTACCTGTACCTCACGCGAGCGTGGCCTCTTGACTATCGGAAATCACGCTATATGGCGCACTTTGGACGAATTCGATGCACTAATGTGGTCTGTCGTCTAGAAAATCAAATTGCGAGACATTGCAGAAGCAGTGCACGCGGAGAGATTATCAGACAATTGCCGCTGCCCCTGCAGCAGGATCGTCATTCTGCAGTGAATGGTGCACCACACCCGGGTTCATGGTCCCAGGTGGCTTGAACCACAAGATAAGGTACGCGATGCAATCATCGTCTAGCCCTATCTTGTTCAAAAATCGACGCTCGCAACATACCCGGCCAGAGACCCTCGGTAGCTTTATTCACGATTCAAGGCACTTGCACCCCTTCATTGGCCAAGTCAAGCTTGGGCTGCGCTGCTCACCGGTCGCCCTTACCCTAAGCTCCAGTGTGTGACATTGTTTGCTCGTGATTCCATGATCCGACCGATACGTGCTTGTCACAAATGATGAGATCGATGGATACTCAAATTGTTCCATGACAGAGTATTATCCGACATCTAGGATTGGGGATGACCCTCAAGATCATTGCGTGGATGCTGAGGGACCCTGATGATTCGAAAGCAGACAACACTTCGAGGCTGACGAGACTGGGCACAAGCGACCGAAGACACCAAAGACAATTTTCTGGAATGCTAATTATTTCGATCTCAAATCTGCTTGTACAAACTCGACTTACAGAAGACGATCACTACAAGATGTCCTGGTTCGTCGGCTGGCGCATCCACCGCAACCTAGCCGTTCATGCGAGCTCGATTTCAAGCCCGTGCATTGGGCACTATCTCACGTTATGCGCACTTCTCTGGCGCTTTTGATGAGTCTTCATGCTTCATTAGCCACGCGACTAAAGTCGAGTCATGCTGCAGTAGGAAATCGCAGGTTGGATGCGTTCTCTGGCTCGAATAGTGAAGCTGTAGATAGGAAGGGGCCCTTTACTGAGCAGGGATAGGCAACCTTTGCACATCAACCTGGACCACCGGCTTCGAAGCTTGGGCAAGGCCTGGTTCAGGAGGTCATGCTCTTCCATTGTATTGACGAACCTGTAAAAGCCATAAGAAGCGTGATCTATGCCCTCTTGTCTCTGCGATCTTTCTCGTTAGCTCGGCTTTCCTGAACTTGCTCATACTTACACTCATTATACTTCACATTCTTCTGATCATAATCACACTCCCTCATTCCCATCTAATGCCATTGTTCAACATGCCTCGCGCACACAAGCCTACTGACCCCGTCGAGGAATCAACTTCGAAGCCCCTCCCCGAAGTTCGGCCTGGCACAGCTGGCACCACCGGCACCGAAGCCTTCCTCACAACCAACCGCCGTCAAGCCTCACACAACTTCCAACGTGCTCAACGTGCCGAGCGAGCTTACCGCGCTCGAAAGCGTGCCGGCGCCGCACGAGATGGCCACCGCGAGGCTGGCAGCCACTTCAAAGAGTCTGGTCGCCAGTTCTGGCTGGGCGTTAGGAAGACGTTCGGTGTCGTGAAGTCGATCCCGTACGTGCTTGGTGAGAAGAAGGAGCAAAGGAGGAAGGGTGCTGAAGTCAAGAGGAAAGAAAAGGCTATGAAGAAGAAGGCTGAGTTGGAGGAGAGGCTCGCGAGACAAGCTGCTGATGAAGAGGACGACGAGCCTGGAAAGGAGAAGGAGAAGGCGAGTGAGCCTGAGAAGAAGGCCTGATCGTGCTGTCGACCTTACTCTTGCTTTTGTTTCCTCGCCGGCTGCTTTTGCTTGGCACCCGTTTACTTCATCGACCACTCGACCACAAAATCATCGACTTCATAATCATCCTACACAGTTCCGGCTTACGACTAACACTTTCCTCCAAACCGGCTCAACCATCGAGCATGAATCTTGACTCACCAACATGGAACATCCTTCGACTAATCATCATTTTCTTATGTCACGCGGACTAACGACTCATGACCATCCAACGAGTGGCTTCAACAATCCTTAACGACATCATCATGGCGTTATGAGAGGATCTACATACTACCACACCTTGGAAATCGGAGTCTTGGTCCGTTCTGCCAGTCCTTCTGCGACTAACCGCCTTTGTGAGGCTTTCCCATATTACCAGAAGCTGTCATATATCCAACTTAACGAGATGTACATTTCACTCATACCATAATACCACAAACAATTTGTTCATCATGAAATATCTTTTTCACGCCGTGTCTTTTCTCGGCATGTTCTCGTGAGCCAAGATTACCATACAGATTCAATGCCGTAAACCTTCCCACTGCTAAAACACTCCCATTTATGTCGCCTTCTTCGCAAATTCGACTCTCAGAATCAAATGCTTGAAACCATAACCGTCCATCTTGTCGGCTGCCTTGACAGCGTCGCCCCGATCCGCGAAGCTGATGAACGCAAAACCCTTTGCCATTCCCGTCTCCCTGTCCTTGGCCAAGAACACTCTTGTGACGCGACCGAAGCGCTCGAACATATCGCGAAGCTCGCCTTCCTCTGCCAACTCGGAGACCTAGACATCGTGTCAGCACTACCTTTACATCTTTCCCTTCCGTGGGAATACTTACGTTGGTGACACGCAGCGTTGCGAGATCGTCCCTCTCGCCGTACTTGGAACCTCCCATCCTCTCGCCAGCGCCAGCAGCTCCTGCACGCATAGCTGGGGGAACGTATGATCCCTTCTTTGCACCAGCGCCTCCAGCAGGCTCATCAGGCATACCGGCAGCGACGTCGGCTGCTGGGCCAGCGGCCTCGCCAACGGGGGCCATGGTATCCTTGTACGGACACCTGGCAGTAAAATGCTCTCCACTGCAAATACGGCACTTGACTTGCTTGTCTTTGAGCTTGTCCTTCATGGCCTTGGCACCGGCATCGACCTCACCCTCCTTCTCATCCTTGCGCCAGTTGACGCTGGGGCGGAAGATGATGTTCTCACCCACGGAGGTGGTATCGGTGGCAGGTCCTTGTGCGTCCTTAACGCTCGCTCCGAACTTGCCCCATGTCTTGCGATCGGCCACACGGGGGTTCACGGTCTCCTTGTGTGTGGTGTAGCGAATACGGCGAGTGGTCTTGACCTTGTTTCCGTCGTCGTTGTAGTGGAAAGTGATGATGGTTTTCGTGCCGTCCTTGTTCGAGACGGTCTGGGGGGCTGGGAGATCGGTGCTGGTCTCCTCGTTGTCATCATCGTCGGCCCAGTCCTGCCTTTTGGCGGGGTTAGCTATCGAAGACTTGGAGGATATAGGAGGGGTTTGAGGTCGAACGTACTTGGGCTTGTTGGAAGCGACGGCCGCCATATTGGGTGGTTGTGATGTGAAGTCGTCGATGAGGTCGGACTTGAGCAGTTTCGCAGGTTCTGTCGGGTTGCAGGATGTTGACAGGGCGATCGCGAATAGGTGTTGTGATAGTGGAGTTTCTGCGCAAGGTTCGAATTTGTGACTTTTCGTGGTGGGATGCCGTTCTGAAGGAGAGGTGGGGCAGACAGACTGGAGGTTGATGTGGCTGACATATGTGGCTGCTGGAGCCTGGGTGTGGCTGTGACTCACTCAGATCACGTGTGTGGAGTGACTCCCCTGTTGCGTCCGCGCATCCGATGTGAGACGGGACTCGCGAACAGGGGGATGGAATTGCAGATTGCTGACACTGAAATGCGGCACAAATGCAGGACCCTGAGGAGACCCCTGGTTTCCGTCGGCCACGAATTCAGGCATGATTGATGGACTGCTTCAACGGTGCAGTTGTGTTTGCGCCTGGCTGTTTGCAGCACACGCCTCGAAGCAGCCTCCATGCCAGTCAAGAATACGCTTTATTAGTCTCTGAATGACAGACGGCCAACGAGACCGAGGCCGTTCCGAGGTCGCTAGCTACTGCTGACGACTACCAACCGCAGCTGTGAGCGATGCCAGATCTGATCGACCCAGCCCCAATAATAGCAACTCATGGCCGTTCGCAGTCTGCGACTGTTGCATCTGCGATACGCCTTTGTCCAACGGCAAACGCCATCCAAGCACACTGAGTTTCGCAAGCCGGCCCCTCCCTCCCACCGTAGTGATGGTCCATTGTCGCGCTGGGCTCGAATGAAACCACCACGGGACAGGACCCAAGTTTCTTGGCATCCCTTCCACGTAATGCTCCCACAGCGTCCCCCAAGCGCGTCGCTGAGCCTTGGCTTCGCTTCTGGCTGGACGACTAAGAAATGCCACTGAACTAAAATGAGAAGAGCTACTGCGCGTATAGCTACGTAGGCGGGGTCTGAAGCGGCGAATTCATCCTGTAGAAAAAAGTTCAGGTGACTGACTGTATTACCGCTACTGGAAGGACGAGGGAGCAGCCACAAGAGACACGCAGCCTTGGCCCATTTCCGAGGTGGCGGAGCATATGGGCGTGGGAAGCTGCGCTTTTGCCTTTCGACCATCCCGGCCGCCCTTTTCCCCATCTCACTCGTCTCGCCGGTTACCTCCTCCACTCTCATTATATTTCCTCCTCCACTGTCGCATCCATTTCAACCCTTCTTTTTCTTTCTACCTCTGATCCTTCGGCATATTCCCAATCCAGTCATTTCGACACAATTAATCATCGTCGTCTGCCTCATCATCTCGCTCCAGCATCCCGACTTCCACAACCATGTCTAAGAACGAGTACCCTCCCCCTACGGCGGCAATGGCCCCAACCCGCCTCAGCAAGCTTATGGCGGCGCCCCGTACCAAGGCACTCCGGATCCTTACGCTCAACAGCAAGGCGGCTACCCTCAACAACAGGGTCCTTATGACCAGCAACAAGGCGGCGCTTCTCAGGGTTACTACCAGCCCGGTCCTCAGATGGGCTACTACGACCAGCAGCAAGGGCCGTACCCAGCTGGCCAGGGCCCATATCCTCCCCAGCAAGCCCCATACGGACAACAGCCACCGCAAGGCTACTACCCTCAGCAGGATAACCGTGGCAACGGCGGTGGTGGCGGCGCTGCCGGTGGTATCTGCGCTGGTCTGATGGCTGGTCTTGCCTGCTGCTGCTGTCTCGACTGCCTCTTCTAAGGCTTGATGCGACGACTTTGTACGCGACACAGCACGCAAACATCTATACACTATAAAGAACAAGGCTCGATTGCTCAAAGCGCATGCGAGCCGAGATCCTACACTGCATTGGCAGTGCGACGTGCGCGACACGACCGAGAGGCGGACTGAGTGGAAGTGTCATACATATACGTTACCTCGCTGGTATGACTTGGCGGAGAGAAGACTTTTCTATCGTTGCGCATGGTCCTGATGATCACTTGGTCAAACAGGATAGGGCGTTGCTGGCGTTTGACATTGAACGGCAGATGTACTGTTCCCTCACGGATACCTCCTTTCGCTACAGATTTTCTAATGTCACGAATCTTCTGCACTTCTTCATTGATCTTTCACCTCTCTCCACAATTGACTTGTTGACTATATATCTGATTCTGCATAAAGCTTTTGGAAGTCTCTTTGAATATTGGCCACGCAGTCGTTGGTGTAAATCATCTTCTGCACATCTGGTGA
This sequence comes from Sarocladiaceae sp. CBMAI 1973, assembly GCA_021347865.1. Taxonomy (NCBI): domain Eukaryota; kingdom Fungi; phylum Ascomycota; class Sordariomycetes; order Hypocreales; family Sarocladiaceae; species Sarocladiaceae sp. CBMAI 1973. The sequence goes on from WNLN01000366.1 coordinate 27,479, forward strand.
TGCCCACTTGTCTGGCACGGAACCCTCCGATCCCCTCTCCCGGAACATCCTATCTCTCTCTTCACGCGCCTTGCCCTCTCCAAGATGCAGTGAGAGACTTGACATGTAGGCCATCTCAACGAGATTGGAGCACCAATCCTTGCGCGCCAGCTGATATGCGCGGAGAGATTTGGCTATAGCATCGGCATTGGTTGATGGTGCTAGAGACAGGACCTCGGCGAGCACAGCACCATCCTCAATGGCCATGGCGGCACCTTGACTGAGGTGAGGGAGTGTGGGGTGACATGCGTCTCCGAGAAGCGCAACACTACCATGTGTCCATGCCGGGAGAGGCTTGTACATGCGAAGGCGCCATTCACAGACCTCGCCCTCAGGGACAAGGTCCAGCATCTTAGTTACCAGCGGACAGAAGTCGCTGAAGACCTCGAGCATGGTCTTCTTGGAGCCCTTCGTAGTGTAGGTGACTGAGGGTGCCGCCGCGAAGCTCTTGTCAGGCTGGACGCTTGAGAGATTGTAGATGGTCTTGTTGGCAAGAGGATAGGCGATGATGTGCTTGCGCTCGCCAACCCAGCGCACAACATCATCGCTGTCAAGAAGGGCTAGCATCTCTGGATCTTGAGCCATCTGTTCTCGATTGAGCATGATGCGATACGCAGCCTGTCCAGTCTCAATCTCCTCTTGTTCAGCACCAAGCTCCTTGAGCAAAGCCACCCTTGTCTTGCTCTTTGATGCCGTCTGCGCCAAGCAAGATATCCGCCTCAACATCGTATGGCTCGGCATCGCGAGGCTTGATCGTGAGTTTAACTTTAGGGGAGAAGCTGGAGTACTGACTCCAGAGAGCTTGAG
>WNLN01000367.1:0-28258 GCA_021347865.1 Sarocladiaceae sp. CBMAI 1973
TTAAATAAAAACTTTCTTAATTTCACTTAACTAATAATTTAGGAACCTTAACTCTTGTTCTGGGCTGTTTCCCTTTTGACATACAACCTTATCATTCTATGTCTGATAATTTAACATACATCTTTGCCATTCCGAGTCTACATACTCACTGATAAAATCTTCACGATCCCCCAATTTGTACAATATAGAACAAAAACTAGTAGTTTTTGTCTTGTCTGAGATTAAATTCTGTACCTGCTAAGATGTTTAATTAAATTGCCTACTATTATAGGTTTCGCAGAAAACCAGCTATCCTAGTCAGTATTGTCTTTCACTATACCTACCATAATTCTTCGGATATTTTTGCTACAATATTCCGTTCGGACTTTTATAATCCTGATTATGGTAAAATCACCAGGCTTCGGGTCTAACTTTAGATACTAATACCGTTATTTTAACGCTCGGTTTAACTACGTATTTACTCGCATCTAATGTTAACTTGGTGACCCATTATGCAAAAGGTACGTTTTTTATTTCAAACTGCTTATAAAATAACTATTTTTATTTGTTCCCTCACGGTACTCTATTCTATAGCTCATGTATTATATTTAGTCTTTGAGGAAGGTTCCCCATAGTATTCAAACTGTTTAGATACCATTTTACTTTTTAGACTTCTCCACTTTCGCTCACACTATTCATGGAATCTCTTTTGATTTCTTTTCCTAAAGTTACTAAGATATTTCAATTCACTTTGTTTATTATTAAATTTCTCTTAGAGTTTATATTATTATAATTAATTATATTAATAATCATTTCTCTTTAACACATAGCTAAAACTCCATAACCATTTCTTTGTATACTTATTTTTATACATTTAAATTATATATATCTAGTTATATTGCTTATTACTAATGCTTCTAAGTTTTTTTTTATCGGGTTACTAAGATTCGAACTTAGGGTATCTTTCTCCCAAAGAAAGCGCTTTACCACTCAGCCATAATCCGTAAATACTAATTTTAGAAAATTAGATTAGTCCAAGAGTACTTGGATTTGAACCAAGAAATTGAAGGTTGAAGCTTCCTATTTTGCCAATTAAATTATGCTCTTATTAACAGAGAATATCCGATTTGAACGGATGCAGTTTATACAACTTAATAAAACTCAAACTTACCGCCTTAAACCACTCAGCCAATTCTCTAAGAGTTTTCATTTTAATTCTTTTAAGATTTGAACTTAAATTTCATTCTTATCAAAAATGCACTTTACCATTAAGTTAAAGAATCCCTAAGGAGTAAAGGATTCGAACCTTTAACAAACTGTGTGTAAAACAGACATTCTACCGTTGAATTAACTCCTCTACTACTTTTTTGTTATCTATAGTTATTACTATAGCTCCTACCATTGCTAGTAGTAAAATAAAGCTAGCCATAAATAGTCATATATTATAACTTGTGTACAATATATTACCTATAGCTGAGATATGACTTGTTTCATTCATATTTGTATCTCAGGAATTACTTGTAACAAACCTTGATGTACTATTATAATTTAAATCTATAAATTGTTTGTTGTTTAAGTTTGAGTATATATTATAATTTATTCTGTTAGTATAATTATTTAAAATTGCGATTGAGTAAGGCAGTACGTCAAATACAACAAAGTTAATTAACAATACAATAAATAAAGCTAAAGGTATACTATTAGAGTTGTTACTTTGCAATTCACTACTACGAATATTAATCAACATTAAGATAAATAAAAATAATATAGACACTGCACCTATATATACTATCAAGTAGGAAAACCCTATAAAGGTTAAACCACAGAATATAAGATAAACTGCTATAAATCCAAATAATGCAATTAAACAAATTAAAGATTGTATGGGGTTTTTTGTAGTAATGACTGCTATACCTGCTCCTAAAGCTAATAAACTTAATCCATCTAAAGATTTTACATCAAATCCGTTACTAATAGATTCTAGTAGGGTGAATACTTCGTTCATTCCGTTTTATTTTTTAAAGTAAATTATTGTTTATTGTATTTATTAAGTTTTGTAGTTCAAGACTAAAACAAAAGACATACGGAAAAAAGGTGATTTGAACACCTAAGTGTATAAACACAATACATAGCAAGTATCTTACCCTACCAATGGAGATTTTTCCTATTAAAAGTCCCTAAGATGAATCGAACATCTATCATAGTATTAACAGTACTATGCTCTACCGTTGAGCTATAGAAACTTCATAATAATATATGATACGATAAACACTTATCTCATTGTACCTAACGCTCTATATTAATTATGAAGAAAACCAAAAGAGTCACTATAGGTAAAATTAATTTTTTATTCCAAGATGTCTACGATACTTTTCTACTTCTGCTAAGATCTTAGAGCCTTTTTGTATAGGACCATCTTGCAGTGCTTTTTTAGTCACAGGTATTTGCTCATTTAAATCAGTAACATTCTCCATTGCTTCTTTATATAAAGATAATAATTTCTTAGTATGAAGTTGCTTTGGTATACTTAAAGATTTATTATTACATACTTCCCCCATAATTTTGTCTTTATATTCGAGTAAATTTTCATTACTATTTATTTGTCAATATAATTTATTAATACTTCTTATACAACTGATAAAATTATCGTCAAGTACATCAACCATATGGGCTGAGTTATATATAGCTTGGATACTTAGATCCACTATAGCAGATTCAGATAAATATGACAATGATAATTCTAATACTATGCTCATTTCGATATTTTTAATGTGTATTATTGTTTATTCTATTTATTAAGTTTTGTAGTTCAAGACTAAAACAAGAATACATAGGGACGTAAGGTGATTCGAACACCTAAGTGTATTAACACCTAAGTGTATTAACACAATGCATAGCAAACAGTTTCCAATAACCAATACATCCTTTTTTTTATGTTCCTTAGGACTATTATTTAATTAAGAACCTCAGTAATACATAGATATGTATAAAAATAATCATACCACATCAACGAAGTGTCAGTATAAGATACCAGCTTCATATCCTAAGTGGTGATGATCTGTTAAGTGATATGCGTATATTCTTCATAAAGCAACACCTAAAAATATAGTACCTATTATAACATGGAATCCATGGAAACCTGTACCAAAGAAGAAACAGGCACCGAATACACCATCACTAATTGTGAAAGAAGATACGTTATATTCTATTCCTTGGAATACTGTAAATATCATTGCAAGTACTACTGTAAAAATAGATCCATATAAGGCACCTTTTCTTTCACCTTTAATTAAAGAATGGTGGGCATAAGTTATAGTAGCTCCACTTGATAATAATATTACCGTATTTAATAAAGGTAATTCAAAAGGATTAACAGGTTCTATACCCATTGGTGGTCATTGACTACCTAATTCCACTGTAGGTGTTAAAGCACTATGGAAAAAGGCTCAGAAGATAGCTAAAAAGAACATAACTTCAGATATTATAAATAATATAACACCCATGTTTAATCCTTTTTGTACAGCTAAAGTATGATTACCTAGGTATGTACCTTCAGCTATTATATCCTTAAATCAAAGTGACATAGATGAAATAACTAAGAATAAGCTGATATAAAAAAATATATAGCTATTTGCGAATAAATGCATAGCAAAAGCTGCATTTATTGTTAACCCTAATAAAGATATACTAGTATATAAAGGTCAGGGACTAGGTGAGACAAGGTGAAAGGGATGATCCTGAAAATGACTTCTATCTAGATAAGTCATATAAGAATGTTTATTTATTATTTTTTGTCTAAAATCATTTTTACAGTTATAAATTCTATTATAAAAGTGTTAAACCAATTAAATGGCTAATGACCTAAGGTGATAAGTCCTTAATGTTCGAACTAGACCAGATTCGAACCGATATCTCTTTCCGTGACAAGGAAATTCTCTACCAAATTGAGTTACTAGTTCTAGGAGACAAGAGATTCGAACTCTTAAAAGCTTTAGCTATTGAGTTTACAGCTCAACCCTTCTTACCTATAAAGGAACCCTCCTTCACAATAATCCTTCTAGGTTTATATTAGTTAAATTTTATGATTCCCGTGCAACTTCCACTACACGAACCGTATTTCGACTTTACACTAATTAGAACCACGCATACGAAGATTTTTACTAAAAGAAAACAAACTACTTATAGTTTTTACAATATAGTAAAAAAGCAAACTTATTGCGCACGTTCCTTTCAGCATGTGACGAGTGGTTAGTACCAATCCAAAGGTATATTCACCGTGTCATGGTGATTCACGATTACTAGTAATTACTTATTCATATAGTCGAATTCCAGACTACAATCCTTTTTATATCCTATTTTTTGAGATTAGCTAGAATTCACATTTTTGCTTCTCTTTGTTTAGGTATATGTGGCACGTCTATAGCCCACAATATCAAGGCCATGATGACTTGTCTTAGTCCCTCCTATTTTCGCCAAGTATTTTGGAAAAATAAACTTTATCGTAAAAAAAAATAAAGTATGGGATTTCGTTAATTTTATGGAAACCATAGTTTCACAACATTAACTGAAAACAGCCGTGCAACTCCTGTAATATATTTATTATTCAAATTGTGGTAAGGTTTTTCGTGGATCATCGAATTAAACAACATACTTCACTACTGGGGTTAGAAACGGTCTAGTGATTTCAGTTCCTGCGTTGCCACATTACTCTTGAGGTGAAATGCTTACACTTTCATTTATAGTTTGAATAAATTTATTCAACCCATGGCATTCATAATTTACTGCAAAGACTACTTGGGTATCTAATCCTTTTTGTTATCTATGCCTTCGTCCCTCAACGTCAGTTTTTACATAAAGGGCTGCCTGCGCCTTTACCGAGTCCCTTTGGTATCACGAAATTTTATCTTTCCTCCTCAAGTACTGCCCCCTTACATAGAAAACTCTAGTCTTATATTTACATTTTTACAAGATATATCGACCGTTTAGGTACCCTTTAAACCTAATTAAGATGAATAACACTAGTCTCTTACGTATTACCGCGACTGCTGGCACGCAATTAGTCAAGACGGTATATATATACTGTCATTATCAGTATATAAACAAAGCTTCATTCAAAATTAATAGAACTTTTATATTCTCGTGCTAAAAAACACATATAAAAGCTTATCACTTCTCCAAGTTGCCAGTTCAGCCGTTAGGCCATTGACCAATATTCCTCACTGCTGTACTAATATGCATTGGGATTTTTTCAGACCCAATGTGATCGATCAACCTTTCAGTTTCGACTACGAGAGTTGTAGGCTAGTTAAGCCATCACCTTAACTACTACCTGTCTCGGAAATATTCATTGTCCTCTTAAAGCGGAGAGAATTATCTCCTTTTTAATAAAGAATTTAGCTTTACTTTAAGGTCGGCGGAGAATATATTTATACTCACCTGTACACCACTTTTTAACTTAGAAAAATTAAAACGTTCGATTAGCATGTGTCAAGCACTTGGACAGCATTCAATCAGAGCCATCACCAAACTCAATTTATAAAATATTTATTCATAACCGAAGGGTTACTAATATAATAAATATTACTATTTCATCTACGCAAGTAATAATAGAGGTTAATAAACCATTTTTTGTTATATTCACTTTATAATAAATGTTCAAAGTAGAAAGAGTATGTTCGCTTATTTTTTGTATTTACTATAATTAATTATATTATTTAATTTCTTTGTTTATTTTTTCTTTATTTTTAATGTTTTATATAAATGTACTTTATCGTTGTTATAATTTTCCAGAACCCCTATTATACATTTTTTTTCTTAAATTAAGTATTTTATTATTTAAAATTAATGTAAGTCTAATCCATCTTTTATATAAGAAGATGATAATACAACAAAAACTTGTGCTTGGATAAAAGCTATAGCTAATTCTAAACCAGAAAAAGCTATAATAAATAATAAAGGTATTAATCCTAATATGAAGAATATAATTCCTGAATTCATAATATTATAAACAAATCCACTTAATATACTTAATAACATATGACCAGCTGTAATATTAGCTGCTAATCTTAATCCTAAAGAAACATTTCTAGCTAAGTATGATATAAGTTCTATAGTTACTAATAACGGTAATAAAGCTAAAGGACAACCTGCTGGAACAAATAAAGAAAAAAATTTTAAACCATGTCTTTGGAATCCTAAAATAGTAGCACCTAAAACTATAGTGAAACTTAAAGCAAATGTAAGAGCAAAATGACCTGTAGAAGCAAAACTATATGGAATCATACCAATTAAATTATTTATTAAAATGAATATGAATAAAGTATATATAAAAGGAAAATAAATTTGTCCATTTCTAGGATTAATTTGATTTGTTACAATATTATGTATTGTAACATATAAAGATTCTTGAGCTATTGATCAGTTGTTACTTACTAATTTGTTATAATTAGTAGCTGTTATAGACATTATTAATATGATTAAAGATCCTACTGTTAAATAAAATCCTATGTTTGTTAAAGATAAGTGTAAACTACCTCCTAAAATTTCTAAACTTAAAATGTTTCTTATTTCAAATTGATCTAAAGGACTAGTAATTTCATTAAATAAAAATAAATTATTTGAAGATAATTGCATTAACTTAAATAAAAGTTAATTATTATATATAATCTTGATAAGCTAATTGTGGACATTTAAGTCAAGGTGGAGCTGGAGCAAGCTGAGTTACTTACAATATATAAACTATTAATTATATTTTGTCTATGAACATACGAGATACGAATAAACGTACTATTCTAGGTAAAATATATTTAGATAATATATATAATATAAATACTATTAATGAAAAAGCAAAAACAATTTCATTCATATAATAAAATGGTACTAATTGTGGCATATTTATTTTATATTAAAAAGTTGATTAATACGTTTAACCGTAACAGGTAAAAAAAATTATATATCTAAGTTATAATTAATATATAAATAGAAAAATATATTAATTAAAATAAACTAATATTTATAAAGAATATTCCAAAGGCGTATAATATACAAGGAATTAAGAATATAAACGCAAATAATATAGGTATTAATACAGTTCAACAGAAAGACATTAATTGGTCAAAACGTATTCTTGGGAATGAAGCTCTAACTCAAATAAATATAAATACCATTATTCCACTTTTAACTCCTAAGCTTATACCTGAAAATAATCCATCCATAGTAGGGTGAATTAATGAATTTCTGATATTTAAATAATCTAAAGATAATATCCAGTCAATATCAAATATATAAGCATAAATATAATTTACTTTATCAAATAAAAATATAAGATCAAAATCTACTAAATACCCACCTAAAAATAAAATACTTGTAAAAATACACATTATTACAATACTAGAGTATTCAGCTAAGAAAAAGAAAACAAAAATAACCGCAGCGTGTTCAGTCATAAATCCACTAACTAACTCCGATTCAGCTTCAGCTAAATCAAATGGAGCTCTATTAGTTTCTGCTACAGAACCTATGAAAAAGATTATTAATATACATAATAAAGGAAAAGCTAATCATGTTATTTTTTGAAATTGAACATTTATATTTAAATTTAAACTATTAGTTATCATTATTACAATTAGTAAAACAGAACTTAATACTAATTCATAACTTATAAGTTGAGCTGTACTTCTTAAAGAACCTAAGAAAGCATATTTACTATTAGCACTTCATCCTGCAAGTAATATACCATAAGTAGCTAAACCAGATACAGCTAACATAAAGAATATACCTAATTCCATATCACTTATAGATAATCCAGGCCCGTAAGGAATAACTGCGAAACCTAATAAAGCAAACATTAATGTTATTATAGGACCTAAGAAAAATAAGATTACATTAGCTTGAGTTGGCGCTACATATTCTTTTAATATTAATTTAAGAGCATCCGCAAAAGCTTGTAATAAACCATAATATCCTACTGCATTAGGACCTAATCTTCTTTGCATACTTGCCATTGTTTTTCTTTCCGCTACAGTTACATAGGCAACACCTAATAAAGCAGGTAATATTAAAATTATATTTTCTAAAATAGAAATTAAAGTTATATTAAATCTCATTTTTTTTTTGTAATTTTTATTAAGATTCTAAATCATTTAAATTAATAGTATTTATCCTTATTTATTTATACAATTAATTAAATATTTTACTTAATAACATATGTATTAATTTATATGTAAGTTTACTAAACTAAACTAAATTTAAATGATAAAGAAGAAATAATAACCGAAAATTTTTTTTATTTAATTAAAGATTATTAATTATTTTTAATTTACTTAAACCTCATTCCAGAATCGAACTAGAATACAAATATTAGAAGTATTTTGCTTTACCATTAAGCTAATGAGATTATTACTCATTTTTGTTAAACATATAAAATAAGAATGCTTAAATTACTGTCAATAAGAATGAGTAATATTTTTAATTTAATTTAAATTATATAAATAGACATATTGTCTTAACTTTGTAAAGGTAAACTTACAAAAGCGTGAGGTTTAGGTGGGCTTGATAAACCTCATTCTAAACTTGTATAACATCTATTTAAATTAGCTTGTAATATATCAGTATAAAATCCAGGTGTTAATCAAGGATTTCTAGAAGAGATTTTTCCGTCTACTAATTGTTTGTAAACAATGTATAAGAATAATCAAGCTGCTATAACACTAACTATTGATCCAATACTACTAATTAAATTTCACCCTGCAAAAGCATCAGGATAATCACTGATACGTCTAGGCATTCCTTGTAAACCTAAGAAATGTTGAGGGAAGAAAGTTAAATTAACACCTATAAATAATAATCAGAATTGTACTTTAGCTAAATTTAAATCGTAAGTTAAACCTAACATTTTAGGGATTCAGAAGTATCAACCAGCAAACATTGCAAATACAGCACCTAAACTTAGTACATAGTGGAAATGAGCAACTACATAATAAGTATCATGGAAAGCAATATCTAATGAAGCATTAGCTAATACAACACCACTTAATCCTCCAATTGTAAACATAAATACAAAACCTAATGAAAATAACATTGAAGGTGTCATTTTTATAGATCCTCCATAACATGTAGCTAATCAAGAGAATATTTTTATACCTGTAGGAACAGCTATAATTAGTGTAGCTGCAGTAAAGTATGCTCTTGTATCAACATCTAAACCTACAGTATACATATGATGACTTCAAACTATAAATCCTAATATACCAATAGACATCATAGCATAAACCATACCTATATAACCAAATATAGGTTTGTTAGAATTAACTGATATAGTTGTACTAATTATACCAAATGCTGGTACAATTAAGATATAAACTTCTGGATGACCAAAAAATCAGAATAGGTGTTGAAATAATATAGGATCTCCACCTCCTGCTACTTCAAAGAAAGAAGTATTAAAGTTTCTATCTGTAAGAATCATAGTTATACCTCCTGCTAATACAGGTAGTGATAATAATAATAATATAGCTGTTATTACAACTGCTCATCCAAATAATGTTAATTTATGTAATCTTATACCTGGAGTTCTCATATTAGCAATAGTAGTTATAAAGTTTACTGCACCTAATAAACTACTTACCCCTGATAAATGTAAAGCAAAAATAGCTAAATCTACACTTGGTCCACTATGACTTTGTAAACCTGATAGAGGAGGGTAAAGAGTTCAACCTGTACCCACTCCACCTTCTATACAAGCAGATAATACTAATAATATTAAACTAGGTGGTAGTAATCAAAAACTTATATTATTTAATCTAGGGAAGGCCATATCAGGACCTCCTACCATTAAAGGCATTAAAAAGTTTCCAAATCCTCCTATTAAAGCAGGCATAACCATAAAGAATATCATTAAAATAGCATGAGCTGTAACAATACTATTATATAATTGATTATTTCCAATAAATTGTACACCAGGACCACTAAGTTCTAATCTAATTAGAACTGAAAAAGCAGTACCTAATAAACCTGAAAATAATGAAAAAATTAAATATAAAGTCCCTATATCTTTGGCATTCGTTGAAAGAAATCACCTTTCGGTACCTATAGACATTTCAGACTTTAATAGGTTATTTTCTTTAATTCGACTAACCAAAAAAAGAAAAATAACTATCAATAAAATCAGTATAATTTATAATCGTAACATATTTTTGTACTATTACAAAAAATCGAGTTAATTATGGTTAGGGTTATAATTAGTCATCTCCACCACCAATCTCAGGTCCAGATTCTTCCATTATACCCGCAGCTAAGTCCATAGGACTTTCTAAGTCAGCTGTTAAATTTTCCATAACTTCTTTTTTTTGCGATCTAGATTTATGTATTTCGTCAATTAAAAGTGACTTTCTCTTATCAATATAATCTTGTAAAGTTGGATCCTTCTTATCAATCAAATTGAAAATAGTATCTAGAGCTTGAGAATGTTCGAGCATTATCTCTTTTAACTTAAGATCTGTCTTAAGGTCATTATTAAGAAGTTCCAGTTGCTTAATTTTTTTCTTGGACAATTTTCTTATGGCTAGCGCTAGAAATTGCTAGAGCTTTTTCCATATAAGCTATACATTTCTCACCCTTAAACTCTTCTTCTAACTCCATTCAGTTCTGATCACGTTTTTTTTCTAGGGCTTCTAATTTTTCGTTATATTTTTCGATAGCTTCCCGGTGTCTTTTTTGTGAAGATTCAGGTCTACCAGCAGTACCTTGAGCACTATCTAGAAAATTCTCAATTTTTTCCAGAGTTTTCCTTACACCGGTAACTTGGTTCCTAAGACTATTTAACTTAGGGGATCCAAAATCGTCATTTATTCACTTTTCCTTGAAAAATTTAAATATTTATATCAAATTTATCTAAGATATTTTATTCTATATATATTGCTTGCCTGTTATTTGCTCTAATTTTTTTCAAATCTAGAATATTTTAGTTATAAATTTTTGTATGTTCTTATAAAAAAATAAACAAATATGTCTATATCTATATTTTTTTAACATAGGGTTGTTTTTATTTAATCTTTTTTTAGAACTTCTACTTCTTCACCTTATAAATAAGGAAACTTAATTAAGACAAAGAATAATAAAGTTAATTTGTTTTATTTTATCTTAAAAGAAGTAATTAAATACAATGTAATCAAATTTAGTCCTTACCTTAATTATATAAATAAAGGTTTAATTATATAATTAAAAGAGTTATGGAGGAATCGAACCCCTATACTTAAGATTTGCAATCAAAGTGTATAACCATATACAAACACAACCCTTAACTTTATTTAACATAAAAATTTGATCTGTTACAGATACTTCTATGAAAAACAAAGTTAATTATTAGTATAATTACTTATATTATATATATAAATTTGCATTATATAAAATAGACAATTTATTGAAGAATAATGAATTTAACTGAATGGTAAGTCCTATTATCTCGTTATAAATTATATAAGTTAAAGATAAGAAATAAAAAGATTTTTTATTTCTTATATTACTTTATTTCAATATTACTTATTTACACGTGCTATATCTACCAATGTATTTTCAATGATACTAGCTAAAGGTATAAATACTAAGAAAGTTAGGAAATATATAACAGTAGCTATTTGTCCTAATTCTATATAAGGTGTTTCTACATGTTTGGCACCTAATACCATTAATATTAAGAAGTCAGTTACAAAGAAAAAGAATACAAATTTAGTTATTAATCTAAATTGTAAACCTTTAGTGTTTCCTAAATCTGTTATAGGTAATATTGTAAGAATTATTAATGCACTAAACATAGCGATAACACCTAAAAGTTTATTAGGTATAGATCTTAAAATAGCATAGAAAGGTAAAAGATATCACTCTGGTACTATAGCAGGTGGTGTTTGCATAGGATTACCCATTATATAGTTATCACTATCACCTAAGACATTTGGCATAAAGAATACAAATATACTTAAACCTAAAATAAAAATAAATATAGTAATTAAATCTTTAAATAAGTAATAAGGTGCAAAAGGAATTCTATCATAATAACCTGGTACTCCTAAAGGATTACTAGATCCTACTGTTTCTCCTAATGTAATTAAATGCATTAAAACTAATGCAGCTAGTACGAAAGGTAAAACAAAATGTAAAGCAAAGAATCTATTTAATGTTGCATTATTTACTGAAAAACCTCCTCATATAAATTCAACTATATCTTGCCCTATTCATGGTATGGCACTAATTAAGTTAGTGATAACTGTAGCTCCTCATAAAGACATTTGTCCATAAGGTAAAACATAACCTAGGAAACCTATACCCATCATTAATATTAAAATGATAGTACCTATAACTCATGTTAATGTTCTTGGAGCTCTATATGATCCATAATATAAACCTCTTCCTATATGTAAATATACTAAGAAGAAAAAAGCAGATGCTGTATTACTATGTAAATAACGTATTAATCATCCATTGTTAACATCACGCATGATATGTTCTATAGAGTTAAAAGCTTCTAATACATTAGGGTTATAGTGCATAGCTAAAGTTACACCTGTAACTATTTGAATACCTAAACATATAGCTAATAAAGAACCAAAATTTCATAAATAACTTATATTACTAGGTTGAGAGTGATCTATTAAATATGAATTTAATAACTTCAATAAAGGATGACTTTTTAATAATCTCATTTAATTTAGTTTTATTATTTTTTATTTTCATATTTATGCCCTATATCTATATATTTTGACATAATTATTTTTTTTCATTTTACTGCTACATTTAGCATATTTATTTTTAATTTTTTAATGACAGACGTGTAGTTAAATAAGTTTTATCTAGTAAGAATACTTTTTCTATAATTTCATTTTCTATTTATACATTCTCTTCTTCGAGTCTAATTACGCAGCTTCTATAATAATAGGTTAAGTTGAGGTAAAGTATCTAATAAGGGTAAACTTGATACAATAACAACACTATCAGAAGCCTATAGAAAAGTACTTTTACAGAATTTATCTTATTTATTGATTAATTTTCTCTATTTATCTTGTTTTAATAGGGTACCGCTATTAACTAATATTATTATAAAAGTCAATAGATTTATATTTAAACTATCTAGATTTAAATCAACAAAACTAAATAAAGACAATATAGTACAAACAGAAACTAGTATATATACAGCATAATCAGTTACTACTCCCTTACTTACAATAGATATATTTTTACTTATTTTATTTAATATGCTTCATATACCATATGGACCTATTCATTCAACACTTCCTTTATCTAAAACTTTTGTAGTTTTTCCTCCTATATTTAATACGATATTTACAATATAATTATTATAAAAGAATTCTATAAGGAAACGTTGATTGAAAAAACCAAAGATATAATAACCCAATTTAGAAAGTTTAAAATTAGTTATCACATTACCCATAAATTCAGGATATATTACAGCTAATATAGAAAATAAAACAGTTAATATAAATGGAATTAATTTAAATAAAGTAGGAACACCAAACTCAGTATTTATTAATATTTCATGCATAGGATGAATAAATATACTATTATCTACAAAGAATCCTGAACCTAAACCTATATAAATATCTTTAGTTAAATATCCAAAATATATAGAAAATATAGCTAAAACTACCAAAGGTAGACTTAAGAATATATCACCTTCATGTGCGTTTTTATAATAATTTACAGATCCATTAGGATTAGTTAAGAAAGTTAAATAAATAACCTTTACTGAATATAATGTAGTAAATATAGCACCAATAACTGCTATAAAATATACATTAATACTGCTAAAGAAATATTGACCATAAGCAGATTCTAAAATAAAATCTTTACTATAAAAACCTGTCATGAAAGGGAATGCTACTAAACTAAGACTTGCTATTAATATAACTGTATATGTTAAAGGTAAAAATGATATTAATCCCCCATATTTTCTTAAATCCTGATTATCACCAACTGCGTGTATAACTGCACCTGCTCCTAAAAATAACAATCCTTTATAAAAGGCATGATTCATTAAATGAAATATAGCTATATTATATGAAGATAAACCTATTGCAATAACCATCATACCTAACTGACTCATAGTTGAATAAGCTATAATTTTTTTGATATCTTGTTGGAACAATCCTATTAAAGAACTGAATACAGTAGTAACAGCACCTAGTCATAGACAAATTAATAATACAGTAGAACTGTACTCAATTAAAGGAGATGAACGTATTAATAAATAAACACCAGCTGTAACCATAGTAGCAGCGTGTATTAAGGCAGATACAGGAGTAGGACCTTCCATAGCCATAGGTAATCAAATATGTAAACCTACTTGAGAACTTTTAGCCATAGCACCTATTAATAAACATATACCTATTAATGTAATAATATTTTCATTAATATAAGGTGCTAATGAAAATACAACATTATAGTCTAAGTTACCTAAAGCTCATAAAAGCATAAACATACCTATTATAAGTAAAGCATCACCAACTCTATTTGTTAAAAATGCAGCTAAAGAACTTTGATTAGCCGCAATTCTAGTAAATCAGAAACTAACTAATAAATATGAACATACACCCACACCTTCTCATCCTACAAACATTACTAAATAATTATCACCTGTAACTAAGATTACCATCATAAAAGTAAATAAACTTAAATAACTAAAAAATCTTTGATTGTGGGGATCATGACTCATATAACCTATAGAGTAGAAGTGTACTAAACTACTGATTATTAAAACGGGTATCAACATTGATACAGTTAAACTGTCAAATTTAAAATTTCACATCATATTAAACAGCTCACTGTCTAATCATGGAAATAAACTTACAGATACAGGATTGTTATTAAATCCTACTTCTAAATAGCTAATAATAGCTAATATTGTTGTAATAATTATACTAGTACAACTTAAAAAACGACCACCTGTCACTCCGATTTTTCTACCAAAAAAACCAGTAACTATTGATCCTAATAAAGGTAAAATTATTATACTTAAATACATTATTGATATTCTATTGCAATACTTCCTCTTAATCTATAAAAAGCAACCAGTATAGCTAATCCTATTGCAGATTCAGCCCCTGCTATAACTATTATATAAACAGCATAAGTTTGCCCTATTATATCATCTAAATTTAAAGAACTTACCAATATTAAAAACGTAATAGATAATAACATTATTTCTATAGAAATAAGCATTAATATTATATTTTTTCTATTAAATATGAATCCTAAGATTCCTATTAAAAAAAGTACTAAAGTTAAACTCACTATTTTTTTTTATTTTTCAAATTATTCTTAATTTAAATTAACTCTTTAACAAGAAAGAAGTTAATTAAAAATATATCCTATACTAAGCTAGAAGATACTTTAAAGAGTATTGTAGACTTGAACTACAATTTAAACATCCGTAGTGCTTTATTTTACCATTAAATTAATACTCTCTACTAAACCCATTTCTGAATTTAGTATCCATAAATATTTTATTTCTATTATATGAATTTATTATATAAAAGTTTTAAACATTATATAATCATGTTAAAAAATTAGGTAAACTTACTGATTCTATTACTATAGGCATTGAGCTATGTAATATACCACAGATTTCAGAACATTGACCATAAAATACTCCTTCTCTATTTATGTATGTAGAAAATTGATTTAATCTTCCAGGATAAGCATCACATTTAATACCTAAAGCGGGACAAGCGTATGAATGTATAACGTCTCCTGATGTAACAATAAATCTAATATTTGTAGATTCTGGCACAATTACTCTGTTATCCACTTCTAACATTCTTAATCCTCCTTCTTCAAGATCTGAATCCGGAACGATATAAGAATCAAATTCAATTAGTTCATCACTAGAATCTAAAAAGTCAGAATACTGGTAACTTCAATATCACTGATGTCCTTCAGCAATTATAGACATTGAAGGATCAATAACTTCATCCATTAAGTATAATAATCTAAAAGAAGGGAAAGCTATTAAAATTAAAACTACTGCGGGAGTTATTGTTCATATTAATTCAATAGTTGTACCATGATTTAAATATTTATGACTGATTTGTGTTTTAGAATAAATAAAATTAATCACAGTAGAAAACATAATTCAACCTACTGTAAATAATATTAATACTAAATAAAACATTATACTGTCATGTAATTCTACTAGTCCTTCCATTTGGGGACTAGCACTGTCTTGGAAATAAACACCTCAAGGTGTAGGTGCGTCCAAGTTTACAAAACTGTTAAAAAATAAACTCATAAAAAAAGTAAAAGTCAGGTTTCTATCCTTTAAATAGAATTAATAAAATAAAAAGATAGTTTCTTTAGTCTATATATACTATCAAAATATAGTTGCTTTATAAAACAAATTTTATTTTATACAACATATAATAGCAATAAGGCCATCATAAGAGCAAATAAGGCTGTTGCTTCAGAGAAGGCAAATCCTAAAATAGAATAAGAAAATAATTGATTTTTTAAAGAAGGATTTCTTGCGACTCCTAAGATCAAACATCCAAATACGACACCAATACCTACTCCTGCACCTGCCAGTCCTACAGTAGCTAAACCTGCCCCTATTAATTTTGAAGATTCTAACAAAAAAATTTTTATTAGTTAGTGAAATGCTTTAAATATTAACATCATGATCCAATTTCGTAATTTACGGAGAACTAAACCCGCATTATTTAGGTATATACCACAAAGTTTGATAATTAAGTTTGTAGCCTATTTGTTTTCTACAAATTGACTTATAAAATTTTTTGATTTTAAATAATAGCTAGAAGATTGTCTACTATCTATTTTTAAGGCGCTTTTTCCTAATTCAAATACAAAACCTACTGTTATGATACCGATAAATAAAAGTACAATGATTAGTCCATATATACCATTTTCATAGCTACTAAGACCAAAAGGAAAAATAACTAAAATTTCTAAATCTAATAATAAATATACTAAGGCAAAAATAAAGAATTTTACACCAAATTGAGTTCTATTTTGACCTAAGAAACTGTGAAATCCACATTCAAAAATACTATATTTTTCCTGGTAAGGATTATGAGGTGCTAATATAAAATTAAGTGCTAAAAAAAGTAAAGTAATTATAGACACTAAAATAAAAAGAAAAGTTATACTACTCATTTAATTATTAAATAATATTTGTACCAATATGGTACCCATACTTAATCATTCTTTATTCATAAATAAAAATAATAATATTATTAATGTTATGTTTGAAATTATAAAAGAAATAGGACTTGAAATATTTACATGTTGGATAGCATAGATTTTGTTATCTATCCCTGAAATAGAATAATTATTCTTGTTTTCAATTTTAGATTCTATACTATCAGGTAAACTGAAAAACATTTCTTTTATAATTGTTAAATAATATATACCACCTATTACACTAGTTAATATAGCAACTAAAGACAAAAATACAAGACCACTATCTAAAGCTGCACTTAAGACCATCTGTTTAGCAAAGAATCCTACTAAAGGAGGTATACCTACAAAAGAAAAGATAGTTATACTTAAACTCAGACTTAAAATAGGATTTATAAAAAAATAACCTTTCAATTGATTTACTAATTGAATAGGGGAATTACTTTTTTCTAATAGTTTTTGATGTTCTTTATTTTCAATTGTATAATAATACAATGTATAACCAATAGCTAATAGTATTACAAAAGCATTTAAATTACTTATAGTATATTGAGTAAGATAAAATATAAAGGCTTGAGTTGATTCTACTGTAGATATACCTAAAGCCATTAATATAAATCCTACATGAGAGATAGTACTATAAGCAAATAGTCTTTTTATTCTAAATTGAGTTAAACCGACAACAGTTCCCACAACTAATGAAAATAAAGAAGTAATTAATAAAACATATGTTCAGTTGTTAGAAAAATTATTTTTAGTGTAGTAAACTATTTGTAATAATAATATAAATATAGATATTTTTGCTATTATAGCTACAAATGTTGTAACTACTGTTGGTATTGCATCATACACATCAGGAGATCAGAAGTGAAATGGTGCTGCACTTACTTTAAATAAAAATCCTATTACAAATAATATAAGAGACATGTTAATAAAATTAGGCTTATATCATAAATTATTTAAAGTAAGATCACTTATATTTGTTATTATATAAATATTATCTAAACTTGTACTACCTGTATTAGAATATAATAATGCTGTACCTAATAATATAAAACATGAACTTAATCCTCCTAATAAAAAGTAAATTAATCCACCTGTCGTCGATAATTCTGAATTTCTGTAAATAGTACTTAATATATATAAACCATAACTTTGAAGCTCTATAGCTAAAAAGATAGATATCAAGTCATTAGTTGAAATTAATAAAACAGCTCCACTAACAATAAATAATATTATTAAAGGGTATTCTACTATTTTAAATTGGTTAGATTTTTTTCCTAAGTTTATATAGTTGTGAACTATTTTTATTTTAGCAGGATAAAATGCAGTTAAAGTTAATATTAATCCTGAAATTAAAAATATAAATATATGAAATAAATTATTTAAATTTGTATAAAGTAATAAACCTCCATGTAGACCTATTGCTTTATTTAATATGTTAGCTGTAGCATAAGAAATTAATCCGCAGTAAAACAGACTAACTAAACTTACTCTGTTATAAAGAATAGCCATATCTCGTCGTAAATTCACGGCATTTGAAAGTAATATAAATAAGATAGAAAGAATTAACATTAGCCTGGTATAAGATTTGAACTTATATAAACAACGTATGAGATTGCTATTTTAACCATTAAACTAACCGGGCGAAAAATATGAAAGTTATCAATACTTTTATTTAGATCTATTAGAGAATAAGGGTGAAAATTAGGATTCGAACCTAAAACCAACTATGCCACAAATAGTTACTCTACCTATTGAGCTATGTCCACCTTAATTATCATAGAGTGATTCGAACACTCAACCTCGAATACCAAAAATTCATGATCTACCTATTGATCTATATGATATTATTAGAAAAAAGTAACTTCTACTAAATTTACAGATAATACGACTTGAACGTATAAGGCTTTCACCACTCTGGCCTAAACAGAGCCTGTTTTCCAAATTTCAGCATATCTGTTTTCTAGTTACCCTATTGCCCATAAAATTTTAGACTAAAAGTATAAGACTTATAGGATTCGAACCTATATTTTGATGATTAAAAGTCATATGTATTTACCATTATACTAAAGTCTCTAAAGAAAGATAATTAATCTTTCTTTTAAAAAATCCCTATACAGGAAGGAAAAATATTTACTAAGAGTTTCCACTTTTTTTATAAATTAGCATGTGAAACATATAATTTATGAAGCACCCAACATTACACGAAGTCGAGATAAACAAGCTAAAGCTTCTTTTTGATCATTAAGATCCCAAAGATTAAAAGTATTTTTGTACGCCTTTTGTGAGTCTTGGGCCATAATATGGTATCATCTTTGACTATCGTAACTTAGTTCACCATCATGAATATTATCAAAAGTTGCCATTTGAATCGAAAAGTTGTCCAGTCATACTACTATAGCTTCTTTATAGCGTAGTCCGTCTACTCCTCTAGTTTTAAATAGAGGGTTTTCTAAAAATTCTCATATTTCGTCTTTGAATCTTAAATCTATATTAGAAATTAGATGAAATTGGTCAATACAATTACTATATGGTATTGATTCCATTAAATCCCTATTTGAAGTACCTAATATAACCAAACCATTTTTCTCCCCATGCTCGAATACAGTGTAACTACCTTGAGGATACTTAATGGAAGACAAGATCTCTTTAGAATCCGGAAATGATTTAGGATAATCAAGAAAACATTCTAATAAATCTTTTTTAAACATTTTTAGAATATCTGATCTACCTGTACTTCCTATATCTTTATCATAAAAAAATAAATTAGTCTTCGGCTTTATCTCTGGAGCAGACTTAGCGAAACATGAAGCGAAGTGCCCAAGTACTTTATTTAAATTAGAAAATAAAAACACGGGAGTTTCACTTACAGGTCTACATATGAATTTTTCCATATCAACGTCAGATGTGTATGTAGGGTTAATAATATTACTATATTTTACAATACCTGGAATACTATAAACTTGAACTCCTGCTCCATTCCTTGATATTCTTCTAACTTGAGTATCTAGAGTTAAATGATTTAAAGCAGGAACAGGTATTCACTTATTTAAATCTTCTATAGCAGTCGATAAATTAACAGAATCTATACTACATTTTACTGAGTCCAAACTAAGTGATAATTTTCTAGAGCTCATACTTAGGTAACCTCTACCTTCTTTTGCATATAATTGGCCCATTTCTCCTCTTCTATCATGGAAATATCTTAAATAGGTATTTTCATTAATATCAGCTGGTAAAGATGAGTTTCACTTATTCATTAAATTGTTACGAATACCTCGACTAGGTGATTCTGTAAGTACCTGTCCCATGTTCATAGGTAATTTTAATGATCCACTTAATTTAGCTAAATAAACATCAAAATTTGATAATCTATAGCCAGAATGATTTCCAAATCTCGACCTTGATTCATTCTGAGGCGGATAGTTAACTTCTAGATATTCAGCTTTATTTTTGTCCATACTTGGAAATATTCGGTTACCAAACACACCTTCCATTATTTTTATCCCTTTTAATACACTATCATTACCTTCAAGACGAATAGTAAGTCAAAATCTAGCGTAGTTACTAATAGTAGGCTCATATCCAATATTAATTATTACTCCTATTCTATTTGGTACACTATGGTCCAGTATAGAAGCTGAAGTAAAAAAATTTCGAGAGTGATTTAACGTAAAAGATTCAATTATTGGCTTACTAACTAAGTTTGTTTTCTCAAACTGTCGTAGAGCTAGACAATTACCTTGAATCTCTAAAGGTTTAGTACCTCAAGAAGTAAGATAAGGTTTTCAATTAGTGTAATCTAGTAATTTTTCATTAACTGCTCCTTTAAGAAAACTTAAGGTATGAACTTCTTTATCTTCCCCATTAAACTTAACACTACTAGAATTAATTTCACCCTTTTCTGTAGAAAATACATGAACTAAATTAGCTGGAAGGGTATCAGCATAACAAAGTATAGGACTGTATGAAAATGTCTGAAATATTCTATATAAAATAATCCCAAAAATCTCTCCAGTATAATGTATATTTATGTATAAAAAAACTAATATAAAGCAAATACTATAAATATTTATAGAATTAACTACATTTTCATTAAAAAAATGAAAATCTTCTTTTTTTATTGTTTGCTTAGTTATGTATTTAATAACTATATTCATAGTGTAGCTTATAAAAGGTAACATTCAAAGTATAGATAAAAATATGGATATATAAGTTACTTCTTCTAAAATAAACACAGTAATATAATTTCTAATAAGAATTCTAGGTAAAAATAAAATAATAATTATAAATAGAAGAATTTTAAGTGAATTAAAATTGAAATTCCATTTTTTAGCTTTACTAAGCATATGTTTTTCTAATATATTCTTACTAAAAAGATATGTAAATAATAAATTTAAAACCATACCTGATATAATTTTAGGTTGTCATAGAAAATCCATTCACCCTGCTTTTTCAAGATTATCCAAAAAAATCTTAAAATTATCAGGGATGTTTATGAAGAAATTTTCATAATCAAATTCTATTATAGTCATTAGAGGAGTTTTATATATTACAAATAAAGTTATAATTTGTAATATAGTAAATATTAATCCTCCTACGAATAGTGTAAAAATGTATCTCATACTCATAATAAAAATAAAAATAAAAATGCAAATATTTTAATAATATCACCATATATATGGAGTTTATGGCTAAATATATTATATACAAAGTTTAGGACTAAATATATAATATACTTCTTTAAGTTTAATTATTATTTAAACTGTAGTGCCTGCGATAGGATTTGAACCTACAACCTAAACAACTTCAACGTTCCGCTCAACCAATTGAGCTTCACAAGCTTATATACTATTTAAACCAAATCTATTAACTTTGTCCATTTAAACTTAATTGGAGATACTAGGATTCGAACCTAGGCTTTCAACATGCAACGTCGACATTCTGCCAACTGAATCATATCCCCTTTATTAAGTTTTTAGGTTAATAAATATTTTGTGTAACAAAATATTATACATTAAAAATTAAATTACTCATTGAATAATCTAAGACATTTAATATTATGGATGGATACACTCCTAACACTACTGTAAATACTACTAGTATAAATAACATAATAAATTCTCTTTTATTTATATCTAATACACCTTGTTCAATAAATTTACTGAAAGATCCACCAAAAGATATTCTATTAAATAAATATATACTATAAGCAGCTGAAAATACTATAGAAGAACATGCTAATAAACCTAATAATGGTAATTTTTCAAATACTCCATATAAAGACATAAATTCACCTATGAAATTAATAGTTAAAGGAGCACCACAATTACCCAATGATAATATAAAGAATAATATAGCAAATATAGGCATTAATTGAGCGATTCCTCTATAAAAGTATATACTTCTTGTACCTGTTCTGTCATAAAGAACACCACCTGCTGCTATAAATAAACCACTAGATACAAAACCATGTGCTAAACCTAATACTATACTACCTTCTAACCCTTGTATAGTATTACTAAAAATACCTATTAAATAAACAGATGCGTGACAAACTGAACTATAGGCGATTAATTCTTTTATATCTGTTGTTCTTAATGTACTAAAGCTAGCATAGATTATAGTTATAACACCTATAGTGTATATAATAAAAGTATAATTTAAAGAAGCTTTTGGTAAGATAGGTAATATCAATCTAAATATACCATATAAACTTAATTTTAAAACAATAGCTGCTAAAACGATACTCCCACCTAAAGGAGATTCAACGTGAGCTTTTAATAATCAATTATTTAAAAAGATTGTTGGAGTTTTTACTGCAAAAGCTATAAATATCCCTATAAATAAAACTTTTTGTGTATTAAACTCAAAATTTAACTTGAATAAAGTATCAAAATCTGTTGTTCCCATTGCAGAAGATGTACTTAAAATAGATAATAATAAAAATAACGATCCTCATAATGTATATAAGAAGATATAGTAACTAGCATTTACTTTATTATCTGACCCAAATATCCCTATTAAGATAAACAGAGGGGGTAATATACTTTCAAAAAATATATAAAATAACATAATGTCTAAAACCATAAACACCATTAACAATAATGTTTCTAATAATAGCATTATTATTAGGTATGATTTAACATTTTCTTTGATAGAATCTCAATTTGCTAGTAATGCTATAGGCATAATTATTGTAGTTAATAATACAAAAAATATTGAGACTCCATCTATACCTAAATATATGTCAAACAATTGTGTATTGTAATGCTCTTGTACAAATTGAAATTGATTTGTACTATTATTAAATAATAAAAATATAACTAAAGATATTATTAAGTTTAATATACTAGTAGCTAGAGCAACCATTTGCTCTATTTTTTTAGCATTAATACTAGATATAATGACTATACCTATTATAGGTATAATAACTAAAGTAGATAATAACATGAAATGAAAAATAAAAATGTAAATATTTTAATAATATCACCATATATATGGAGTTTATGGCTAAATATATATAATATATTTCTTTAAGTTTAATTATTATTTAAACTGTAGTGTCCGAAAAAGGACTTGAACCTTTAAGACTTTCGTCAACAAATTTTAAATTTGTCATGTTTACCAATTTCATCACTCGGACTTTTTGTCTTTATATTTATTATGAATAGTCAGAATTGAACTGACACACCTCGATTGGAAGTCGATAAGTCTACCATTAACCTATACTCACTTTTATACCTATCAAAAGACTTGAACTTTTATAATTACTGTTATGAGCAGTATACTTTACCAATTAAGCTAAACAGGCTATCACTAATATATTTATATAATAAAATGGATTATTACAGTTACTTCTATGCAATTTTATAAAAAGTCTAATGAAGTCTAATCTTTTATACGCAAGTAAAGGGTTCGCACCTTCATATATTCCGGACATGAGCCGAACGTGTAAACTATTCCACCAACTTACTTTAGACTAGACAGGAATTGAACCTGCTAAGGTAGCATTGAAAGAGCTATGTCGAACCATTTGACTTCTAATCCCCCTTGTCTATTTAAGCTCAGTGCAAGAATCGCACTTGCTTCAATTGATTACAAAACAATTACATTACTGTTATGCTAACCGAGCTTGAAAAATAAACTAGATATATGTATAAATAGTAATATATAAAATTAGTATTTTGTTCTTAAAAATTTCTAAATTCTTACAAATAAAACCTATAACATTTTTCGTATTATTCTAATACGTATATTTAAGAAATATCTTAAGATAAGCCTCGTGCCTATATGCTTTCAGCACTTATCTTTAACCAACTTAGCGTCCCTGCCGTGCCTATACTATATATTTATCTTAGTGAGAGAAACATTCCCTTAATGTTATAAGATTATAACATTATTTATCGAGTTTTCGATAGTCTTAATATTAGGGACATATAAACAACAGGTAAACCATAGGTTAGTAACTATTATTTCATCTAAAACTAAAATTAACTAATCTTAGACTAAATCATTCTTGTTCCTTTCGTACAAAAGTTCGTTCTTATTTTATTCTAATTCCCCCTAGAAGATAGAAACCATACTGTCTCACGACGTATTTAACCCAGCTCATGTAACTTTTTAATCGACGAACAGTCGCACCCTACATAGTTCCTGCATCCATGAGGATAAGTTAAGCCGACATCGAGGTGCCAAACCGCGCACTCATTTTGTACACTCTTGCGCAAATTAGCCTGTTCTGTGTGTTATCATATTAATGATACTTCCCTTTTTTGCAAAAGGGTTCAGACTATGTCTTCATTTTTAATTTTTATAATTTAATAGTTTGTTTAATAAAATTTATTTACCTGCTATTCAACCTTTAACAGCAAAAGCTCCAATACGTCTTTTAGAAGCTAAAACTGAATAGGCAGTATTTGATTTAACATTTCCTCTGAATAAGGTTGTACTTATTTTTTGGAAAGAAGAATCAATATTTTTTAGTCCTCCTTTTCAACGTAATGAATAAATTGATCGGTCAGCTCTATATCGTTTAGTTAATCTACCTTTTATTTCTATTCTAATCCCACCTAAATTTTTATATTTAATAGAGTTTAATATATCTTCAGATATATTATTGCTATTATTAATAGTGTTTAAAACTTTGTCAAAACTTGTTGTTTTTAGATTAGAAATAATTTTTAAATTACTATATTTGTTTTTATAAATATCCATACTTCTTTTTACATATGTTCTTTCTTTTATAGTATTTGTTTTAGGTAAATGAGTTCTATTTAAAACTCTAGACATTTCTTTTAAACGTCTAATATTTTTTCTTTTTAATTTTAAAGCAATAATATTAGTAAATAAATCAGGATTATTAACAAAATACTTTAAATTTACAATATTATATTCTATTTTTTTATTTTTTAATATTCTAATTTTATTTAAAATATTACTTAAAACACGTAACATATTTAATTTATTAAATTTAAAAGTATTCAAAGAATACAGTAAACTATGACTTCTTAATTTTTTCATATGAAGTTCTAAATAACGAGCTATTAGTTTACTTCATACTTTTTTTAAATAAATATATTTTAATTTTTTCAATTTATTGAAATTATCTAATTTCAATTTTAAATATAAATCTTTTCGTATAAAACTAGGAATAAATTTATATCTATTATTTAATATTACATAAATTCTATGTATAAATCTTATATTTTGTCTATATAGTCTAAAAAATTTAGTTATCAAATTTTCGTTTATAGCATAATTCATTCTTAAATACTTTTCTTTTAATATATTTTTTCTCTGTTTAAAATATATAGAGTTATAATAATTTTATTATTAGTATGTTTAATTTCAGCATTACTTGTGAAAATTCTTCTTAAAAAATTACGTCTTCTTTTAAGTAATATAAATTTAGACATACCAGAAAATTTACGGTTTTTAAAAAACAAATTAAAATAACTTCGTATAATCTTATTTATATTATCTGTAAAAGTAGGTATATTACTTAAGATATTTTTATCAAAAGAATATATTGTATTAATTCATTCTTTAGAAAAAGAAGGTAAATACTTCGCATATCCTACTTCATCTTTTTTTACTTTAAATTTAATAATTTTTGAATTATTTTTTAAATTATGTTTAAAAATTTTATTATTATTCATAAAAAATTGTATTGATTTTATCTTATTGAACTTAAATTATAAAATTAAAAATGTTGGATAGTTAAAAGGGATTATTGTTTAATTGATTAAAAAATCTAACATATTACTCACCCTATAGTCGTTGAACGTTTTTATTTTACTATATGTTAAAATAAAATTCGCTTCAAGTTTACTAAATAGTAATTCTTGAAATTTACCCAATTTATATTAATTATTTTTACTTTTATAAGTAAAAAATATTATAGGACAAACATCCCTAGCGTAGCTTTTCCTATAATCCAAGATCTTTCCTTATTGTATCTTGTGATCCTATGCCCTGCTTACGCAACTGTAAGATTTGTTGATAATCAAACAGTAAGGCAGGATTTAGCCGTTGAGCTTTTTAGATGTAAACAAAGATTATTTTAAATAATCAAAAAAAGATTAAAAGAACTTGTGCCTTTATAATATTTTTAACATCTCTACTTTCAATGTAGTAAAAATCCTACCTAATTTTAAATATATATATATTAGATATAGATATATTTAATTTAAAATGATCAAGAATAATTTTTTTATTCAAGATAGCAAACTAAATAATAATATATTTTTAGACACTCCTGTTTACTCTTTACAGGGTCTGTGCCCCACATAAACTGTCTCCTAGCGATAGTTTCTCACCAAGGGTACTTACTTACTATTACATAAATAAGCTGAACTAGGTTAATTTACTACTAGAAAAGAATTTTAGACTAAATTTTACTTCAGAATAAAAAATCTAAACTAGTCCTAAATTAGTTCATTCAAATGAAAAGAAAATAAAGGTTTTCCATATTTATCAATCGATTACCTTATAATCTGAAAATTGCTTAACATAATCTATAATTAGTGACAGTAAAGCTGCATAGGGTCTTCTCGTCTAACTAGAGGTAAGCTGTATCTGCACAGCTATTCCAATTTCACTGAGTCAATCATAGAGACAGCTGTTGTATCGTTACACCATTCATGCAAGACCGCATTTAACGGCCAAGGCATTTAGCTACCTTAGGACCCTCACGTTAAGGCCGCCTTTAACCGGGGTTTCCGTCGACATTAGATAGTAGTATACCTAGTTGCCTCTGTTAACCAGCCGGCACCGGGCAGATCTCACACTTTATACTTAGATTTTTAATCTTTCAGCAAAGTGCTGTGTTTTAATTAAACAGTCGTACAACACTATTTCATGCTTCTTCCTTTTTACTTGATATTAATCAAGAATAATGAGCCCTCCTTATTCCGAAGTTACGGTAGTCAATTTGCCGAGTTCCTTTATGATTGTTAGCTCATTTACGCCTTCGTATTCTCTACTAGCTTACTTGTTTCAGAATCTAGGTACGGTTGTTTTCGTTATATCCTTATTCTATTGAATAATTAGTATAATCGTATTACTATTTTTCCAGTACATTTTACACTAAAATGTCGTCCTTAGTAATAAAGATTTCTCATCGTTTAAACCTTTAGATAATTTTAAACTTAGAGGCCGTTACTTAATATCATCCATAAGCTTTAGGCGGAAAAATTAAATTTTTCTTTTAGTTACTCATGTCACCATTCTCACTTGAATTTCATTCTTGAATATTTAGAAAAGATCTGTTAATTTTTGTACCTAAGAAATATTACTCTTTGTCAGTTAAAATCTCTTTCAACTTATAATAAAACCTAGAATTAAAAAATCTTTTTAAATATAATATTTACTTTTATTTAAAAAATAGAAGTCTTAGTTTAATTCAACGTTCTGCTACCCCACATAATTAAAAATTCATTTTACCTTATATGGACAAGGTTTCGGTATATTGTTTAGATCCGTTAAATTTTCGATGCTTCTACAACTTAACAAGCGCTCTGTTACGAGGTCATAAAATTATGGCTGCTTCTAAGCCTATCTCCTTGTCGAC